>WBMZ01013082.1:132852-151553 GCA_013400975.1 Atrichornis clamosus
TTTTTTTTTTTTTTTTTTTTTTAAATTTTTAATTTCAGCAGGATTCAATAAGCTGGTTAGACCTACTGGAGTGAGTTTACTCTTCAGCCAGGAAGATCAACAGTTCTGTGTAGTGGGAGCAAGCAGGCAAGCAGCAAATACAGTGCAGGCAGAATTCACTGGCTTTTAATTCAAACCTGTCTGGGGGTGCAGAGAGCCCCACCCAGGGCTTCAGCAAGCTGGGAGTCACAGGGAGCAAAAGCAGGAACAGGAAGACTCAATAAGCAGAACTTAAGCTTCAGTTGTAAATAATGAATCACAAAATAGGGGCTAGAGCAAGGGTCTGAAGTTCTTGAGGGACAAAGAAATGAAAACTTCTCGTTAAGGTGTTTTTAAAAAACTTCTCCGTACCCTTACCATCACCAGCATGTCCTGCCAGCAGAAGTCTTTGGGCAAGCAGAGTTTTTTCCAGAGCGGAAGGAACAGTGAGGTCTGGATTTGCCAGGCTCAGACCCGTGGGCGAGAGGCCTCCTCCAGGATGCAGCTGACTCGTGATGGGTTTTGAGAAGTCCCCACAAACACCGCAGCCAGGGCTGGCTGTCGTTGTGTCGGCACAGTCTGTCCCTGCTCTTGGCGTTGCTTTATCCCTTGCAAAGCCAGAGGTGGTGATGTGGTTTGGTGCTGACTCCGAAGGGGTTCTGAAGGCTCAGCTCAGGGGTGGAAAGTGCTTTATTTGCTGTCTGTCCGTGTAGGGGTTTCTTGGGGAAGGAAAACTTGCTGCAGAGATGGACCGGCCTGGCATGGCCACCTTCCCAAGGGCTCTGGGGATATCCATATCCCCACCTTTGAGCCTGAAGTGGTAAGAAGGAGTGGCTTAAAATGTCCTTGGGATGAATGAATGGGCTGCAGGTAATTCCTCACCATGAATATTTTAACTCTGGGAAGTGACACCTGGGTTTCTTTTGGTCCACGTTGGCAAAAACATGAAGGACCTGGGCCCTTTTTCAGCAGCTTTTTTTTCCTCCACGACATTCTGGAAGAGTTTTTCATGTAGTGGTTCAGGTGAGTTGAGCCATAAGGTCCTGCTTCAAGATTCAGAAGCAAAATTTGGGAACAAGGTGCACAGCACTGGAGATGAGGATTTTTCCTGGGTTAACACTGAATACAAAGTAAAATTATGGCACAAAGTTAAGATATGGTTCACATTCTACTTATTCTGAGGGCTCCCACCAGGTTTTAGTATAGAGCAAATGTCACCTGTGGCAACTTGCAAATGATTTATAGCTTTTTTGTCTCTATGATACTATTTGCTGTTTTGGTTGACCTGATAATTCACTAAGTTAAAAGTTATCTTTCTGCTTGTAAATACATTAAACACTTGACCAGTAGCTTGCTGCTATTTTTCTGCCCAAAAACCTCCCGACTTTACATCATTCTATGAATATTGGGATACCAGTCTGATTTCCATCACTGAGTGAGCTTTTTTTGGTTAAAACTGGGGAGAAAAAAGAACAGCAAATAGAGTTGATGTTCCAAATTTTTCAGTTTTTAGCTATGAACAGACCTTGAGGAGCTGTGTTCAAATGTTACACAAGTCTGGGCTAAATATCAAAACCACTGGATATCAGTCTCTTCCAGGAATGCCAGGTTTAGAACAGAAACCTTTGGATTAAGGTGGAACTGCTGTTTCAATTTCAGAAAACAGCTGAGATTATGTTTTAGAGCTGCTTGGCATAATCTCTTCCTGATTCTGAGCTGGAACACATCCTACCAGCACAGGAAAATGCTCTGTTAGCACTACAGAAAAACCAGGGAATTAAAGAAAACCTTGGCAGATCTTCCCCTAACCTGAAGCAGGAGCTACGTGAATATTCCACAAACTGCATAGAGAGAAAAGGGATTCTATTGCTCTCCCAATTGTGTTTTAACACCTTTAGAAAACAGCAGGAAACTGCACCCTGGGAGTCTGCCCCTGCTTATGGCTATGGCAACCCTCTGCTGCTCCACATCCTGCAGGAACTTCTAGCCAGGCCTATTTCATTTTATCCATCTTGCTGTGTTTTATTTACAGAGATATTGCAAAATATATTGAGAACTGAGTACAAGTAGTAAGTACAGCGTGGATTTGGCAATGCCAGATTCAGCGTGGTGAAATTATGGGTTTTCAACTCTTAGAATCCATGGAAAAATAGATATCAGACAGTAAGGGATGCTGGAAACATCCAGACCTTTCCAGAGTCCAACTCGGACATGGGAGCTGGTCCAGGTAGGGGCTTTCTTGGGTTTTAATTCTGGCTTTTTCCAAACCGCACAGTTTTATCTCCTTGACTGTTACTGTAATTAGGCACAATGTTATTCTGCCCTCTCTACTGAGAGACAGAGGCAAACCAGGCCCGAGGTGCTCCTTGGCTGCGGGGCCCCTGGTTTAGGTGAGAAGAAGCAGAGCTGACGTGGCTGACTTGTGCAGGGTGCCCCCGGGGCAGGGGGGCTGCAGGGGCCCGGCCCCGTGTCCTGGTGTTGGTGCATCCCCCACACTGGCACCCCGGGGCACAGCCTGCACCTGAGATGCTGGTGGGCAGAAATCGCTGATGAGAGATGAGGGGGTCCTGTTTGATGTACACCATGCAAGACAAGGAACCACTCCTTGAGCTTCTCCATCTCTGGGGTTTTTTTTTTTGGCTTGGGCTCCAGTTCAGTCCATCCTATTTATTCATATTTACACCGATGTTGTGGTTTGACATGAGACTGATGCCCCCTTCTCCCTTCCACCTGTGACTTGTAGGCCCACATGGCTGCAGGGCTTGGATCTGTGGGTGGCAGAACCTTCTCGACCTGCTTGGGGACCTCGGAAAGTTTTGGGGGGGTTTTCTGTTTTTTTTTTCTGAAGGCTTCAGCAGTGAAACACTGGGTGAGTCAGCTCGAGGTGAAGGCAAAGCTATTGCACAGAGCTTCCACAAGCTCTGCCTGGCTCCTGCTGCCAAGGGGAAAGGATGGTCTTGTCTTTGGTGAGAGTTGTGCCAGTGACCCATCGCTACCTCCGCGTGGCCCCGTGGCCACTCTGTGTCCAGGGCACTCGAGGCCGGGTGGCCACGGGCGAGGACCAAGCGAGTGCGCCTCGATTTCTGCGCTCCCGCTTCCAACCCAGTGTGAGAGGGTGGCTCTGAAAAACGCCCTTGGGACTGGTCCAGAGGTCACCCCGAGGGCTGAGGGAACCTCCCACCTCGCTGCATCCCCACGAGGTGCCTGGGCACTGCCGCAACGCCCGTGCCCAACCCAAGAGCTCCAGCCCCCTCCCTGGCTGCCCTGCTGTGCGTGGATGGCGTCGCTTCCTTCTCCCCCTCGCTCCTAAAAAAAAATGCGGGCGCTGTTTTGACTTTTAGCAGTGGAGGATCTTCATGAAAGCCTTGCGAAACTCGATGTTGAAGGTCGTGTAAATAATCGGGTTGACAGCGCTGTTGACATAGCCCAGCCACGTAAAGGCGCTGTACATGGCCGGCGGGATGTTGCAGTCGCAGTGCATGTTCAGGATGTGAGTGATGAAGAAGGGGAGCCAGCAGATGATGAAAACACCTGGGGGGGGAAAAAAAGGGAGAGAGGCAGATTTTGATTGCTGAAACAAGTTCTGAGGCTGAGGACAGGAAGATTCTTTTGGGTATAAGGGGAAAATGTTTCCCAGAGGAATTAGCTTTGTGTTTGCGTGCTAAGTCTCCTAAATTCTACCCAGGCACTAAAGGACTTCTCTGCTCGTGTAATTAGCCCAGAAACTCTGCCCTTCAGAGGTGCCAGTTTTGCTGAGCTCTGCTGCTTTTTGTTCCAAAGAGCCCATGAGCTCTTCCCCCATTTTGGGAGCCCTGATGCCCCAGAGATGGGGAACGTTTTGTGCAGCACTGATGGCTGTGTTTGCTGGAAGGAGGGGCCCTTCTTGCCCACCTATTATCTAATGTATCGAGTGAAGTGATTTGTGAGGAGGGCTGGAAAATCAGCCTGCATTGGACATGGAGAGTGTTGGATTTCTGCAGGAACACCAGAGCAGCCAGGGCACGCTCTCACCGAGCACAATGGCCAGCATCTGGGTGGCTTTCTTCTCCTTCTGCTGGGACAGTTTCCTCCTGATCACGGCCTTGAGCAAGTTCCTCGTCTTGCCGTTGGGCAGGGAGTGGATCTCGAAGACCTTGGCTGTGTGGTGGGTGTCTTTGGCATGTCCATTCTTCTCCACTTTCCCAGGGCTGTTCAGGGGTGCCTGCAGGGTAGAGTTGTTGCCCCGATTAGAAGCAACTGGCACAATCAACTGGTGGTTACTTGGTGCTGTGGGTTTGAGGGTGGTTTTCTCAGGGGGACTGGTACTGGACACCATCTCCATTTCCATCTCTTCTATGTGACTCTCTGCCTCCTGGACAAGAATCAAATGTCCACAACATAATGACAGGTAAATATACAGAGAGGAGCAACGAGCATTCCTTACAGAGTGAAGCTGGATGATGTTGGAGAACAATCAGTCCCTCTCCTCCCTCCCTGCGTGACGCTTGGAGAAAGGGCTGTGATGTATTTACAGCGATTTTGGGCAGATGGGATTGACAGAACTGCACTGGAGGATTCTCCTTTATTGCACAAAGAGGCTCAGAAATGGGGGAGATGCTGTCTCCGCTCTCCATAGATTTTATTCAGGTTTTCAGAATGCAAATAAATAAAAATGGAATCAAAAAGTAAAACCCAAAAAAGCCAATGCAGTCCAAGATTTAAATAACAGAGAGGAGAAGGAAATCAAAGGCACAAAAATGTTCAAATGCCGTGGCTTTTAGAGCTGATCTTTAGGTGAGCTTAATCTGGCTTTTTGAGCTCTATGATCTTAAACCCCCTGCTTCACTCTAAGGAATGGGAAGACTATTTCAGTTTTGAGATTGAACGGTAACCTTTGCTCTCAGCTTAGTTTTCTCCCACCCTACATAAATTAATCTTGTGTCCTGAGGGAGAAGGGGAAGGCTGAAGGCTCTGGAAAGCTCCCACTTCTCTTTAACACTCACCACTTTGCGCTTATTAACTTGGAAGCTCCCATTGGACTTCACAATAACTGTGCAGAGCTTGACGTCTTCTGGATGAGTGCATTTGTCCTAAGGGGCAAGCACCAGCTCAGAGGTTACACAGGCAGAGAGGAAGTGGGAAGGGAGAGGCACGTGGGAATACAGACAGAGGGCATGAGGCAGGAATTAATCAGCGTGGCTGAGGTGCCGAGCAGGATGGAAAACTACTGTGGGCAAGCAGCGATGGAGGCTGCCACCCCTTGTGCTTTTCACCAGAGGAAGGAGGTCACAAAGATCTGCTGGTGTTTGTCTCTCTCTGTCTCGCTGTCTCCTCTCCAGTGGCCCTGAGGCAGCACAGTTTGGAGCTGGTGCCTCTGGGACTGCACATTCCCTCTGGCGGTGCTGCGTGTGCTGCCAGAGCAGTGTTTTGACAAGTTGTTTCACACTCAGCCCGCCCAGCTGGGCTCCCTCACACAGCTCAGGCTGGGAGAGGCTGTTTCCCTGCAGAGCTGTTGTTACCTGGGATGAGCTTTGCACTCCAGCCTTGCCAACCAGTGCCACTGAGCTCTGGGGACACCTTGGAGCACCTAAAGGGGGGTTACAGGAAAGCTGGAGAGAGGCTTGGAGTGAGAGGGCATGGGAGAATGTCCTGGAGCTGAAGGAGGGTGGGTTTAGATTGGGTTTTGGGAAGAGATTCTTGGCTGTCAGGGTGGTGAGGCCCTGGCAGACGTTGCCCAGAGAAGCTGTGGATGCTCCACCCCTGGAAGTGTCCAAAGCCAGACTGGATGGAGCTCTGAGCAACGTGGGGCAGTGGAAGGTGTCCCTGCCCATGGCAGGGGGCGGAACGAGATGAGCTTTACTGTCCCTTCCAGCCCAAACCATTCCTTGATCCTGTGGTTGTTCACCCCAAGCAGGCCTGACTCAGACAGGGGTGCAGCCCCTGTTCTCGGGAGCCCCGGCCCAGCAGAGCCCGAGGAGATGCAGGGGGTCAGTGCAGCAGCCCCTGGTGCAGATCTGCTGCTGGAACATCCCCTGAGAAGCACCTGGGAACCCAGAGTGTGCAACCAGGACTCCAAACTGGATGCAGCATCCACCTCTGTGATCCGGTGTTTCACCTCATCCAGCCGGGCTCGTTTGGGGACAGGAGGAACAGGGTGGGGAGAGGATGGAGAGTGCTGAGATACCTTCAGGGGGGCCTGTGTGTCCGAGTCCAGGACGTGGCTGCTGCGCTTGGTGCTGACGCGCTTCCTGCGCCGCCGCAGCACGATGTAGATCTGCACGTAGACCAGCAGGGTGACGATGAAGGGCACGTAGAAGGACACAATGGAGGAGTACACCACGAAGGCAGGGTTGCCAATGATGCACTCCTTCTCGTCTGCAAGGAAAAAGGTGTCAGGCTCGTTGTCCCTGCTGCTGGGAGCTGGCGTGGCTCCCCCTCCTCAGAAGGCACAGAAGCACTCCAGGAGTGGGGGGTTCAGGTTCTAGGGGGGACCACCACACCAGCTCCCCTTGGGTTGTAGGGAGTCAAATCACCCCAAAATCCCTGGCTACTGCTTGCCTTACAGCTAAGGGCTGCCCATCCCATGCTGTATCCAACCCAGACTTCCCAGGAAACTGCTGGCTGAACTGCCAGTCCTTTTCTCTCCTGCCTCAGGGAAGGTTTTGCTCCGTGACTTTCCTTTGCGTGTGTTTTAATATAAGAAGAGTTTTGATTTTGTAGTGGACAAAAGTTAAGGTAACATTGACTGGTGTTGTGTAAACTTCTACAAAACCTCAGTTGTGATGAGTCTGAAACTCTGCTCTGGAACAGCAAGAGGTGAAACAGCCCCAGAAGGAGCTGCAGGATGGCAGTGGGAGAGGACACACTGAACACACCTCAAACCTGATCCCCGTGTTTATCCCTGCCTATCTGGGGACCCAGGAAGACACCAGGAGCCAGCTGCGGGTGGCACAGCCCTCACCTGTGTTGTTGAGGCCGAAGAGGAGCGGGCAGGAGATGGCGAAGGAGAGCACCCAGACCACGGCGATCATGACGGTGACCCTGCGCTTGGAGCTGTAGCGGGTGTTGTAGAGCATGGGCATGGCCACGGCTGTGTACCTGCAGGGGGGACACACACCCAGCCCGCTGCCACCCTGCCACGGCTGCAGCGCTGGGAATGGCTCCCAGCTCCTGGCCCAGCAAGGGGATGTCAGGCAAGGCAGATTTCACACGTGAAATCCTGGCGGCAGCCCCTGCGCTGGGAGGTGTGAGGCTGGGTCAGCTCAGCACCGCATTGTCCTTCCACTCCTTCCCACTAATGCTGCTTCACCATCCCAGAACATAACCAGAAGGACCAAACTCATGGGAACACTTAGAGACAATTCCACCTGCATTCTCCAGACCAGTGTTTCTCTGCCTGCTGACAGAGCCCCTGCTCAGAGCTCACTGAGGTCCCTGAAATTGCTCTCCAAGAGACATCAGCCACACTCTCAGCAGGCCTCTGAGCCACAGGTCAAAGCAGCCCAGCCAGAGGTGGCCGTGGCTTGCTGCCCTGGCTTTGGCACGGCCTGGTGGCAGCGAGGCCTCACCTGTCGATGCTGATGGCACAGAGGTTGAGGATGCTGGCAGTGCACATCATGACGTCCAGGGTGACAAAGATGTCACAGTGGATGCGGCTGAACCTCCACTCACCCACCACCTGCAAAGAGAGAACGGGGCTGGTGAAAACCCCCCGGGGCTGTGCTGTGGGAGGGTCCCAAAGGAGAGTTTTGCACAAGGGTTGAGGTGCTTGTGGTGTTCAAAGAGGAGTTGTGCTGGTTCAGAGCTCTGCTCCTTCCAAACCCTTCCCAAAGGCTGCTGTGATTCCACCCTCCCTAATTCCCCCTGTTCTCTGTATTGGTTTGGGCAGCCCGAACAGCAAACACAGACCCGGGCTCATGTTCCAATGACATCAGGGAGCACAAGGCTCCTCCAAGTCAGGAGCAACCATGGAGGAGCTTTAACATCTCTCTGAAGCATTTCAAGGCAGAATGAGGAAGGAGATACATTCATTTTAATTCCCAATACTTACAACTTTTTCCTAGACCCCTTTTTTTGCAGTTACACCCAGCAAAGTAGCCAAGCAGGAGCTTTCCTTCATTTCTTAGTTTAAAAAATCAGGGTAGGCATTCCTCACCTTTCTTTTTTTTTTTCTTTTTGTGAACAAAATGAGCTTAATTCAGAGTGAAAATCCTTTCACACTCTACATGAAGTGATAAAGACAAAGAATTAATGATAACACTTCCAGTTACCAATAGCCTCTTTTCACTTCTCTTGCTGTTGAAACTGAACTTTGCCAATTAAGTTTAATAGCAATTATTCGGACTGCTGTGTTTGACATGTGATGAAAAAAAGTATATTTCCCTCTAACAAAAATAGAGTCCTACTGCATTTGAAAATAGAATGAATAAGATATCTATTCTTCAGTTATTTCTGCTCTGATATACATAACCATAGGCAGCATAAAGAAGGAAGAATGACTGCATTGAAGCCTGAGTGACAGATGAATACTCAGTGATTAAAAAAGCACTTAAGAGACAGTTACATCAGGAACTTTGCTGAGAATCTGCCCAAAGGCAAAGGTTTCCAGCCAGATCTAAACCTCTGCAAAACCCATTTCCTGAGGGCACAGTTTGGGCTTTATGGGAGAAGCTGGGAACTGCAGCTGTTTGTCCTCTTGGTGCTTTGATTTATGTAGGAGAAACCCCAGAAGTTTGGAGGTAGAAGATCTGTTTGGGCCAAGGCTGGGGGGTTTTAAGTGTTTCATTTTGATTTTAGTTTTTGCCCGAGCTTGTGACACAAAACCTGGAAAAAATTGTCCTAATTGGTAGACTGAGGCAGCTGTGATTACTTTCCCCAGGAAGGGGAGAGCATTTTGCATCGTTTATGGCTCATTCTTCTGCCTTAAAATTAAAAGGGCCCGGGAGATTCTTCTGGATGGGCCTGAGGAGCTTCTCCCAGCATCAGCCTCTGCTTGGAATGGGCTGTGGGAAAAGGGGAAGAGAACAGAAGGGCAGAAGCAGTCCCGAGGCACTGCCGGCACTCCCAGCCAGCCTGTGGCCATGCTAACAAGCTTTAGCAGATGCACGAGGCTTTACGTTCTTTAAGTGCCGTGAAAACAATAATTAACTGGAGTGCTAATTAGTATTGTGCTTTCTCCACCGCCTCTGTCATGTGTCTGGGTTTGTTTTGCTTTGCATTAGGGCTCAATGGGCTCATTGATTATGGCTTCTTCCCCTGCTCTCCTCTCTGTGTTATCATTTCCTCTCCTAAATGAGGGCCTGAGAATTAATTGTGAACTCAAAATAGTTTTGTACCAAATCAGTGTGCTAAAGGTGTGAAAAGTAGCTCACTTGTGACTTTCATCGTGACACAAAAGCTGTGGATTTCCATCCTGCTTCTCCAATCGCCTTCCTGCAGCCCTTCAGAAACAGGGGCTTGATTGCTGGTTTGTTTTTTTTGATTGCTGGGCTCGATGATCCTTGTGGGTCCCTTCCAGCTCCACATCTTTGATGTGGGTTTAGCGTGATACCCATGGTGTGGTTTTGAAAACAAAATTGGGGTCCTTTCCCTCTCGACCCCTCTATTTCTGGTGCAATTGGGCTGTCATCCAGCCCTCTGCACAGCAGTGTGCTTTCCAGCCAGCCTGTCACCTGCCATCACATCCCTCTCCTGGGAAAAAACTGCAATTTTGGGAAGGAAAAGAAACCGAAATTTAGGGAGCGAAAACACCTGCACTTCAGGGAATGAAAAAAAGCCGTGATTCCGGAAATGAAAAAACCCTGCAATTTAGGGGATGGAGAAAACCTGCGGTTCAGGGAATGAGAAACCCTTTTGGGGGGAATTCAGGGGGTCTTGCGGGAGCTGATTTCCAGGCTGCTGAGCCTTCCCCATCCCGAACGAGCGGAGGAATCCCGAGCCCTTACCTCCAGGTAGACCCCCCAGGGCATGACCAGCATGGCCACCAGGAGGTCAGCCACGGCCAGGCTGACAATCAGGTAGTTGGTGGTGGTCTGCAGGGCCCTCTCCCTGGACACGGCCATGCACACCAGGACGTTGCCGAAGACGATGACGAAGATGAGGAGGGTGAGGAGCACGGCGTAGTAGTTGTACTGGGGCTTCTGGCCAGCATCAGAGGTGTTGAGGGCTCTGCTCCAGTTCCTGTCCCCGTCGTACCACGAGAGGTTGAGGGGATCCATGGGGGTCGAGGTGCCAGGTTCCAGCTCCACCCTGGCACGGAGGGGTTGGAAAGGTCAGCACGGGAAAGGAAAATGAAACCCTCAGGCCTGCGCTGCCTCGCTCGTGGGGTTCTCAGAGCCTGTCCTCCCTGCCCTCAGGTCCTGGGTGAAGGGTTTGGCTGCCAGTGGGGTGCAGAGCTGATCCAGGGACTCCGGAAGTTGGTTCTCATTTCCAGTTCACCCCCAGATTTGTGTGTCAATTATTCTGTGTTACAAGGCTTGGGATCCTTGCCCTGACATTCCCTGCTCCACCTTAGGTGTGCACAGGTCAGGGCAGACATGCCGTGACCCACTTTGCTTATCTTTCCTGTGCTTCATGGGGCTCTGGGCTGTGTTCCTTTTTTTTTTTTTTTTTTTTTTTTGTGCTTTTGGCTTTTCCTTATTTTTATTTTCCTCCAGCAGAGAAATAAATACATTTAAAAACCTAAGACCTGAAAAGTGACAATAACGGAACTTGACAGCAGCAGCTTTGCAGCCAGGGCTGGGCTGAGCTGCCTCTGCCATCCCCCAGTGAGGTTGGAGGGCAAAGGGGGGACGTGATGGGGACAGCACTGGTGCCACCCCACAGCCCTCAGCAGCTCCTGGCACTGGGAAGATGGTTTTCCTTGGAAAACTGTGACAACACAGCAAACCCCCCCAATTCCCTGGCCAATGGCCACGTGCTGTGCACTCTTCCAGAGGTAACATATTAAAAAAACCCGTGGATTTTCCGTGGCGTTCCCTAGATGGAGGCTTTGGTGTTTGTTTTATCCACTGCGAGTGGCTTCTGGATTTTTTTCTGCCTCTCTGTGCTGTCACAACACCCTAAAGGAATTCTGCTGCTGGGATGGAGGCCTGTGTGTCATTAGCTGGAAATGCAGGCAGCAAAAAGCTGCTCTGTGCTGAGGGAGGTGAAGAAACAAAGCAAAAGGGGGCTGTGGTGTGTGCAGGGGAGCTCTGGGTGTTGCTCTGTTGGGGGCTCTGCCTGGTGCCACAATATGAAAAATAAATTCCATGTTTGCACTGAGACTTCCAGGGTATTTGGCCGCTGGGAAAAGCTTTTTCCTGGCTGCCTGAGGGGATATTTCAGCTCTTGTTTAGGTGGGTTCACTGCACAGCCCCCAGGGCAGGACTGCCATGACCGATATTCCCACCCCATGTGTGTGTCCCACTGAAAGAAGGGATTTCCCCACAGAAGAAGATTTTGGGCTCAAACATGAGTATTCCCTCTGTTTGTAAATCATCCCTGAGCTCTGCACAGCCCAGCCAGGGGTGCAGCTACTGCTGGCTCTGCCCACACCTGACTGGGAGCACCTGAGCCTCTCAAAGAGGATGAGGTAACGTGGCCTCAAGTTGTGCCAGGGGAGGTTTGCACTGGATATCAGAGGAAAAAAATCCATGGAAAGGGTTGCCAATCATGGGCACAGGCTGCCCAGGGCACTGGTGGAGTCCCCATCCCTGGAAGTGTTAAAAAATCAGTGGAAGTGGCACTGAGGACATGTGTTAGTGGTGGTGGTGCTGGGATAACTGGGATTTCCAACCTAAACAATTCCATGATTCCATGGCCTCATTCCCTGCTCAGCACTTCCTAAGATCAGACATTCCGTATTTCTCAGGCTGTATCTCCACAAAGACCTGCAAAACCTGGCCGTGCTCTCAGACACCCCAAGAGAGGCCATTTAATTTTCTTAATAAAAGACAAAGTAACTTTGATTTATTAAACCACGTAAGTGATCGAAATAGCAAAACATTTGCAAATATCAAATTCACCTGGGAACAATGGTTTCTTTATGTTTCACTGAGCTTTTGTGTGCTTTTCTCATTCAGAGAACAATTTGTATAATAATCCTTGGAAATTTGTTGCATATGGGTCCCTAATAGCTGATAATTCAAAAAGTGTCTGTCTGACAGTGCTATCAGCAGCACTTGATAGCTCTACAAATGTCTTCTTAGAAGCTGTCAAAGTGTCAGAAATTAATTAAATGTTAGCTTCTGTGACTCAGAGTGAAGGGGAAAAATCAATGCTAAATACAGCAACAGTTTTTTCTCTTCTCCTGTTGCCCTTTCATAATGCAAAACTATCTGGAGAAGGCAGAAACATGCAGAAAATGCAGCATGGAAAAAAAAAAAAGGCAGGGATATGGGAAAGTAGCTTTGAAGTATAAAAGGGATGGAGTGGTTTGAGATGTGCAGGATCAGCCCCTGGGGCGTGTTCTGGTTTTTTCTGAGCTCTGACTGCAGGTCACAAAATTGGGCTTCACAAAGGCAAGGCCACAGGCAGGATGATGGGCACAGCAATTCCAGCCTTTTTCAGGCTCCGTGGTGGAGTTGGAGGAGCCATTTATAGCTCATCTCTTGTGTCCATTCATCAGGAATTTACTCAATGGGAGTTAGGGAGGGTGTGGAAAGCCCTGGATAAAGCAATCAACATTTCCCTTCATTTCCTTCTGCACCTTCCACAAGATTTTCTTTTCTTTCAACAGAACTGTCTTTACAGTAGCAATTTTTGTCTTTATATGCATCATGAGGAAATGTAAAAGATCATGTTTGAACGTTGTACAAATTTGGTGTTTCTGTTTAAAAACAGAAAGTTTAAATCTGGGAAAATGAAACAGGAAAAAAAAGCTCCAAATATTTTACGTGAAATAGGGAAACTAAAACAGCAAAACCTAAAATTTGAAATGGTGTGATCATGCAATTAAAGGCTGTATCCAGTACCCATCCTCATGGTACAAACTACAATTACATGGACAGCTCTGTTAATTCCTAACTTTGGAGAGCTGCAGTTTTCACTCCTAAAAAACCCCTAATTGTCTCCAGACCCAGAACTGGCATCATCTGGAAGCATTTTGGTGGCCATTAAAGCGTTCTGTGAGTCTCTCAGCCCTGCTCTAAGGAGCACTTTTTATTTGAGTGCTGACAGTTTCTCAGCAGAGGAGAAAGGAGCACTTAAAGAGACGACTGGAAAAGGAAGTGCTTTTCCCTGCCTTTGCCCAGCAAGCTGCATTTTCCCATGGAGGCAGAGGGAAGGGATCATAAACACGGGGAAAAGGCACAGGTGGCACCTGGCTCTGCCCTTGTTGAGGTTCCTGGAGAGGCAAAACAGTCCCGGTTTGAGAGAGAGAAAGAGTCCAAAATGGAACAACTTCCTTGGTGAATTAACTGCACTAAAGCCTCTCTAATTCCCACCCGCAGCTTTCCAGTGTGCCTGAGCTAATCCAGACACGGATTTGCTGCGGGGTCAAGGGCAGGACAGAGCTGCAAGGTTGGCTGCCAGCAGTGCAGCAGCAGCAGCAGCAGCAGCATCCTGCTGCGTGCACAGAGCATCCCTGCTGCTGGTCCCCTGCTCCAGCCTCCCCGAGGGGCCCTGCCCGGCCACCACCTGACTGGGAGCAGCTTTCCAGAGCCCTTCCAGCAGCTGGGGGGAGTGACAGGGAGAAGGGAGCCGGGAGAGAGGCTCTGGGAGCAGAGACTCCTTTGCTGTCAGCTCCCCGTCCTTTTCAGAGAGCAAACTGAGAAATGTTTGTTTGCAGAGCCATATTTCTCCTTGGCTCCCCGGGATTGATCATCTGATTACATTTGTGGCAAACAAGCACGAGATCTCCCTGGCAAATGGGGGATGTTCACAAATGGCAGCAACAAAACCCTTTGTCTCTCTGGCAAGGCCTGAAACCTTTTTTCTCTCAGAAAAAGGAAAGGTGTAACTCTCCTTTTGGTTTTCACTCTGCTTGCAAACATTCGCTGGCATAAAACACTGGCAGGGCTGATCCTGAGGAGTGTCAGACATTGTGACTTGTGTCACTGCAGCTTCTGGGCTCTGCTTGGTAAAGATTTGGGGCCTGGCTGCCAAAACTTTCAGCCAGCCTTTGCTTCTGCATGGAATTTCCCCCGGGAAAGAAGCATTTGAGATGAGATCTGGAGTTCAGGATGAGCTTTCCTATGGCCTGCAGGCACAGCCCCACTGAGCTTGGGGCTGAGCTGGGTGTGCACCCAACAGGGAAACAGCAGCCAAAGCCAGCCCTGCCCATGTCCCCGAGGGAGATGTTCCCACAGCAGTCTCAGAACAGTCTCTGCCTGCTTTTCTCAAGGTATTTTGCCTGCAGATCTTGCCAGACTGATGTTTCCTGCTAACTGCTGCTACCCACAGGTGCCCATCAGGTTGCTGAGTCTGCGTGATGAAGGTGCTCAGGGACAGATTCTCTCCAAAGGCTTTTCACAGAAATCAATGTCTAAGTGAAATTTGCACAGTACAGCACCTCCCTGAATATTGTCATTTTCCTCTGAAATCTTGGAATCAATGGGCCATAGGAAAGCTGTCAAATTGACATCCTTTCTGTCCTCAAGACGCTTCTTGATGCTGTTTACTGGGCTCCGCTGAGAATGCAACAAAGACATCCCAATCAAGGAAAATAACATCACTTTTTGGAGTAGGGAAGAGATGGAAGAGACAGAGAAGGGGAAAGTGTCTTTGAGGAGCTGTTTCGTTTCCCTTTCCAGGAGTTTTGTGCAAAGAAAAGCAGCTTCTGGAGTAGTTTCATTACTTTTTTAACATGTAAGCCCAGAACTGCTAATCCAGGCTGTGGATTCCTGGTTGTGATTCCCTGGAGAGCAAGGACGGTGTGTAACAGCTGGCACTGAGGGAGAACCTCTTCCCATCTCTTTCTGCACAGTGTCAGCAGGCACTGAGGAGGAGGAGGGAAGGTCAGGAATGAGGAGAACATGGTAAATTCTGTCTGAGCTTGCGAGTGCTGATGGAAAACCCCCCTGCACCTGCCCTGGCCTCTGGCGCTGCAGGAGCAGCAGGCACAGAGCTCACCCAGCAGAGTCCTGGTGGCTTTACTTTAAATAAAGCAAACTCCCCCAGGCACTGAGCGCAGCATGCAAATGCAGTGACAGCCGTGACTGATGGGGCCTGGCACTAATTACACCTGAGGAGTTCTTTCTGAGCGCTGACAGTGGCTTTGAGAAGGCAGAACTGCACCTGCCACCCTCCCTGTGTTCTCTCCGTGGTCCCCAGGAGCTGGCAGATTGCACAAGCAGGAGCTTTGGCCACTCTGCTCCCACAGGGACAGAATTAAAGGCAAAAATCCTGGCCAGGCTGGGGTTTTTAGGGGGGTGAATTCTAATTTCAGCACTGTGCAACCTTCCTATCTGTCAATCCAACAGTTCTGCCCATCAGCTCCTTCCAAAAGCCTCTTGAAAATTTTCCTCTGCCTCTCTCCTGGCTTCCCATTCTCCAGATCCTTTGCTATCCCAGATATCAAAGGCGTATTAATTATAGTTATTGCTCACTTCTGATTCAGCACCATTCCTGCATTTCAGTTGGTTTTGCATAATATCTCACTGGATCCTCTTGCTAGAAAGCGTTCACACGTCCCCCCCAGAGCACCTAATCCCAGGTTTTCCTGCCAGCAGAGCTCTCATCTCAGCAGGGCCTTTGTGGATAACACAGCCCTGCCACAGGGCCCCTGAGTCACCCCGTCCAAGCGTTCTTGCGGATGCCACAGCACCTTCTGTTCCCTGCTCCACAGCCGCACTGCTCAGAGCTCTCCGCACCAATCCCTGGGGTGAGCGACCCCCTCCCGAGCAGCAGAGACCCTCGAGAGCCTCAGCTCCCGCCCCTGGCATGCAGGGAGGCTTTCCTTGCTGTGGGATGGGGTGACAACTTGGAGGCTGATCCCTGCTTTTAAGGCAGATGCCCTGAGGCTTTTGACTTCGAGGAGTCCCTTGATTTCTCGGCTCTCCTTTGGTGCTTCAGTCATCCCTTGCCCCTACAGAATTTTTGCCCGATTTTGAATTTGAGTTGCAGGGGGAAAAGGGAAGATGTTTTCCTTTGTCCCAGAGCATTTGTCCTTTATCCCTGTGACGGACCAGAACGTTTCCCAGGATTGTGCTCCTGCCCTCCCTGTTGAAATCCAGGGCACACATGAGGCTGGAGAAGGATGTCCTAAGGCTGAATTTCTCTGGGAATTCACTGCCTGCTGCTTTCAGGTCCTCAGAAAATCTCACCCTTCCAGGTTTCTTTGCAAGTGCTCATGGAAGGGGAAAATTCAGTGGTATCTTCCCTAGAGTTGGAGGAATACTCCTTTAATTTGCTTTATCGTGTCATTCTGCTAATAAAAAGTGGTTTCTGTTTTTTAAAAAGGCCTTCTCTTTATTCAAGGCCTGCAACCAAATATGGTTTTATCAGAAATTCTCCAATTTGAACATTTTCTCACTCCAACATGTTAAACAGTCAAAGCCAGTAACTTTAGCAAGGAGAGGTTGTAGTGGATTGGTTTGTGTTGGTTGCTTGGGGACTTTTTTTCATAAATAAGCATTTTGGGACCAGTTTTGGGTATAAATAGTTTCCTCCAGCAATAACCTCCTTCCAGAAGACCCCAGCACTCCCTCTGCCCACCTGGAATTCAGGAGGGGTTGGACTCCTGCCTTTCAGGCTGCTGGAGCACAGCCACGGGTTCCTCTTGCTCTTTAAGAATCTGTGGGCACAGGGCAGGATTTCATCCTTGGAACATTTGCCAGACGCAGAATTTTTCGAGCTGGAGCTGCTCCAGACACAGCCCACTTGAGCAGTTCTCAGCTGGGTGGAAAGGATGGGCAGACAGGGCTTTTTTAAAATCATTTCTGACTCCGCGTGCTCTCGGCTCTGGACACCCAACCAGAAATATTGGGCACATCTTGAAGTTCAGTGCTTAAAGGGGAAGAATTTATTCCTTCCCTGTGCTGCTCTCACCTAGAGATGGTCGCTGTCAGAGGCAGCTCCTCTGCCTGGAAATATTGGTTTTATTAAATATTGCATTACTATAGACCCAACATCCTGTTCTGTACAAAAGCCCTCTTTTTCGCCTCATAATTCTTTTATCTGTATCCTAATGCCAAATCTCTCTGACTGGATCTGAGCCTCTGACTAATCTAATAAATTCCCAGCTTCATGAATACTGGTGATCTATATTCTTTTGGAATTTGTTCTGTGTTTGAGATCATCCACCAAAGTCTGCAAATAACCCTTAATCACTCATAGAGCCAATTGTATTATTTTTGAGGAATTGAAAAGGTTGAATCTCCTCACTTCCCACCCCCCTTTGTTATGTACAGAAGTGGCTGAAATTTGAACAAAATATTTACTTTCAAGTGCTGGTTAAAACGTGGCAAATATTTAAGGAATTTTTTTTTAATTGTTTGGTCTTATCGGTTTAATTTTGGAACTTGGCATTTGAAGTGTAAAACAATTTAATTGCAGAAATAGATGGTGTTAATTCCTTAGTTGAATAAACCCTTTTTGTTCCCCCTCCAGTCAGCTTCCCATGTTGATGCAGCACCTGGCAGAGGGATACTTTAGCTCTGAGTCCTTCAGCCAAGCTTTATTAAAAGTAAATAATAATAATTCAGATTGAAGCGATCAAATATTTGCCCTCCACTTATGTCATCGAACACTCACTGAACATCTGCTCTTTTCACTGCCACTCCCATCACTAAAGCTTGTTTGCAAGAATGTTTGCCAAAAGAGGAGAGTTCCAGAGGAGAGTCCTTCCCTTCCCTTCCCCTTCCCCCTCTCTTGCCGAGATTTGTGGGAGTTTGCCCCAAACCATACATGACTAATATCTGCCACAGGTCCCTGCGAACAGCTCGCTGGAGCAGCTCTGACGAGGATGTGTCAGTCAGCACAGCACTCACGTGGCTCCCCGTGCTCCCAGTGCCACTTCCCTGCATTCAGAACTCCAAGGAAGCATTAAAGGAATCATTGTCCTGTCTCCCGTGGCAAAGGAACACAGATCCAGGCTCCAGCCACAGAGGGAAGGTGAGGAGGCTCCAGATATTCCTTGATAAGAGGTCAGGCAGTGCTCCTCAAATTGTGAATCCTAATGATCTTTAATCATTTAATCCCTGGCCCAAATCAGCTCAACTATTCCTCTTCAATCCCGACTTCCAGCACCCACCTCTGTTGCCTTTGGCAGCAAAAGGAGAGGAGGAGAAGGTGCCTCTAGCTCTGGGCTTGTCCTTCTGCATCTGCTGCCCCAGAGTGGGCATTCAGCCATGCAGGAATTGTGCTGGATCAGCAGCTCTCTCAATCAGCATCTGTTATCCTGGAAAGGACTTGGAGCGAGCTGTGCCTCCTGCTCTGCCCTGAGGCTGTTCCATGACAAGTGTTTGTCCAGCCTTCCTGGTCTGACCTTCCTCAGTGGCTTCCAGGCACACAAAAGGGTTCATTACCTTTAATATCTGCATTATTTCATTCCTTCCTGGTTTGTCTTTCCATTCTGGTGCTGCTTCCTCATTGTGGCCCTGCTCTGTTCAATTCACCCCACCCGAGGAGCCACAGATTCTCTTATTTGCTGTTACTTGTTTTGATGCAAAAGCTCGTGTTCTTGGAAAAATCCTTGCTCTCAGGCAGGGTGTTCTTCCCAATGGGAATTCTGCCATGATTTCACACGGATTTGGCCCTCAGCTGCTGTAGCACAGGCAGAAAAT
>WBMZ01013083.1:0-54569 GCA_013400975.1 Atrichornis clamosus
TTCTGGGTTAATTTTTTTTTTTTCACTCTCGGGAGGTACAGTTCTGACTAAACAATTTGAACATGTGTGAATATTTGTGGAGCAGAGAAAATCTGTGAATAAATTTCTTTCAATCTCCCCGAATTTTTTCCCATCTCCGTGAGGAGTAAATTACAACTGTTTCTGAGAGGATAAATTTTAAACAGGAATGGGAGGGAATAATTTGAAATGCACTGTCCTGTCCCAGAAGAAAACAGCTATTTTACAAGCCTTGGATGTATGAATAGATCTTTAAGTCAAAAGTAGATGTGGGTTTTAGGTCCAGAGATTTTCAAGTTAGCTGTTACAAAAACACAACCCACAAAAATAGGAAAAGGGTGGGATTAGCAATTGGTGTAAAATCATCTATAAAACTGGAATTTTTTTCAGTCTACAGACTGAACAGTGACACTTGTTAATTTTTTGTTGAAAGAATGCAACAGAACACCTTACCCTGTGGATAAACTGGAATAAGAGGGACCTCAGTTCTAAGAGAATAATCTTGACCCTTGCAGTCAAGGTCTGACTCTGCAACCCACACTACAACCTCTTTCTCTGACTTCCTTATGCTGAATGCTGTACTTGAATGCAAAAAGACACCTTTGTCCATGGTTTCTGACATAGAAAGAGCAGAACTGGGTATCTGTTCCTCCTCTTCAGACCTATTAGTTCTGTAAAACTATTCAACAGACACTGTAACATGAATGCTAAATTTGTCAATTTTGCTGATGAAAAGTAAAAATTGTACTAAACAGCATCTTCTGAATTTAGCGAACATATGACACGAACCTTGAAATGTAGTGATACTGGGTCTTCAAGTATTTGATCAGCTGCCACAAGGGAGCAGGTGTTCACAGTAAATTTAGATTATACCCAGAAATTTTCAGCTAATCTAGGTGTTCTAGAAGAAGATTCAAAGGCTGTTATTGCACTCTCCAGGAGAAAGCAAGTTGAAATAACACATTTCTGTTACGATTACAAGAGCCAGTTCAGGTTCTAGCATTCTAGTAAATCAGTTTGTCTCAGAGCGGGAGGACACAAAGCTGTCAGATCCAAACCTTGGCTGGGACTCTGCATTTTTTTTGAACTTTTTTGAAACTAGATTGATGCTATTCAGATGCACACTATGAACCTTTAGATGTTAAGTTCAAAGGCTTCTTTGAACCTATTTATGTTTCAATTTAATGCTTCATATGTCATTCCTTTGTTACAACTTTCATGTCCTTATGCCAAGCATCATGTAATAAATCATGCTTGTGCACTGTAGTAGTATTTCACATAGTGCTTAAAACCATTAAAATACCTGATAGATATCTCCTGTCCTAAAATCATTCAGTAGGATGAATCTCATATGCAAACTATAGCATATAGGTTTATTCCTTTTGAGTTCAGAAAAAATATGCACTTGTATCCCAAGCGCTTTACGACATAGATGTAGAGTGCATAATCATCCCTAGTTTTACAGGATTACATGTGTACCTTAAATTAAATTGGTTTTCAGAAAGAGGATTTAATGAAATGCTAGCCATGAGTACATACTATAACTGCAGTAAGGAAAAAATAGAGATTAGCCTAAAAATATCTTCAGTTTATTCATACTTCAATATACTGAACAATTGCCCCTGAAAGCTAGAGGAAATATTGCAGTAAATTTTAACAGCATTCTTTGCTGCATCTTCATTAAAATTGCATCAAGCATTCCTCGGTTTATTATTTCCTGTTCCTATGATGCTGACTCAATGAGTTTAGTTCATTTATTTATTTGTGGATAGAAAAAATTCCATGTTTAATTTAAGAAACATAAAAGGGAAAATAATGCCCTCAGGTAGCCCAAGTGGCATTTATCACTACTTGTGCTCTAATCTGAGATTTTTTGCATTTGTGTAACATCAGTTATTCATCAGCATAAATTGATACAGTTGTATTGAAATTAATGGACCTACATTGGGCAAAATAGCTTTCAACATAGTATACCTGTTTTGTTTGGTCTGGTTTTGGTTTTTTCGACATGAAGTGTAGCACAGGACAGTGATTTCTGGACCACCTGATCTCTCTCAAAAGAGGATTTTCCTTCTAAGGACTTTCTACGTGCACAATTTTCTTGGGCTGCTCTCTTGAATTTGACAGTCAGGCACCTAAAATCTCTCTCAGAGGTCTTTCGGAAATATCTATTGTTAACTGCATCACTCCATCTTTTAGGAATTAGGAAAGTGTGTTTTTCTCCTATTTCTTCTTTGTACTTTTTAATAATACTCTTTTTATCCCCCTGTACAGTGTTTTGTTGATAATTGTAAAGGTTACATGTCGGTTTTAGATCTCTTTTTGTAAATGAAAAATATGGCCCTTGCAAAAGAAAAGGCTTGAGATGAAGTCTGTTCAATGTATTGTCTGCCGTGGGTTACATATGTGAACAAGGCCTATATGATATGTGATGAAATACCTTAATAGGGAGCATTAGTAAAGGAAATTAGAACAGTGCTTCTCCTCTGCTTTGGCACAAATCAGGACTAATCTGCTGAGGTAAATGAGAACTAGTAGATCCCAGGTACTGATATTAACAAGATGTTTCTTTCTTTAATGTCAGAGTGTCTGTAATGCTGTTCTTACTTAAAGACATTGCTGCAAAAGGAGACAGACCTTTCTGGACAGTTACTTTAAAAAGCTACACATAACACAGATGTTTACCCAGTTATTTTGAAATTATCTCTAACATCTGATTCTGCTTTCTTTCCAGCCTAACATCTTCCTGGAAAAAAACCTTCAACTAATTTCTGGTGGATTTTTTGTGGCTTTTACAGATAAGACCTGAAATTAAAAGTTGATCTGTAGCATCAATCATCAAAACTTTTGCCAAGTAGTCACTAAAGTTTCAAAAACTTTCTGATACCATTCCAAATTTATATCCTAGGCACAGCAAGAATAACTAGGTAAGGAAAGCATGCCCACACTGTTTTAACTCTTGCCCTGAAGGTCATGGGCTGCAGTGACCGACTTTTATTTGTTTCATGTAGAAGTGTAAAAAGAAATAAGTGTGACACAGAACACTTGTGTACAGATTATTTTTAATTCTCTTCTTCTCTTGTACATACTTTTAATACATAGGTTCAAAACCTTCAAGCTTAGACAGGGAGGGCAGTCTACCCCTGAAGGCAGGGTAAATACTTCTTGAAAAAAGGAAAGCACTGTTTATTTTCTCGCTTTTACATTGCTTTACAAGAATGGCTGTGTGCCACTTCCTGTACTAGAGAGAATTACTGCTCAAGATAATTAAAAGGAGACTGCTAGAGAGAATTTGATGTTTGCTTTTACTTGTCATAGTTGTCTTTTTTCTGTTTCCCTCTCACTAGTGTAGGAAGTATTACATTTTCAGTTATATATGTTGTTATGAGGTATCTCCACAAAGAACACTTTGACTGAAAAAGCCTGATAACTTTTAAATAATCTATCTCTCTTTTCTCTCTCCTTTTTAAATGTAACTTGGGTTTAGATCCATTTGACTTATCTCTACATATAAGCACTACTGCTGCTGATCAACCATTGTTACTTTACAGCTCCCTACCTAAATTACAAGGTAATTCTTAGATATTCTTATGAGTTTTTCAATAAATTCTCCTATTAAGCTAAGGGCAACTGTGTTAAATCACTCATGTAATGATTTACGGTTCTTCAATGCCCTGTCCCGTGTATTGAAGAATATGGATTAAACATGTTTGCTGCCTCCAAATGAAACTGTTATTATTATTGCATGAAGGCAAATAGTCAAGAGAAATTGATGCAGGTTTAGTAACAATGGAGACAAAACCAGAAACTTATGAGTGATGATGATTCCATCTTTTTCCCTAAAGACATAGATATTGTTTTAAATGGTTCAACAGGCTGCATTTGGAGGAACATAATAACACTGTAAACAGCTTGTCCATCAAATCACTAATATTGCATTTCCTTGCATTACCAGTGAGATTGACTCTAAAAGGGGTCAAAGTATGAGTGGAAAAGTGGCTCATTGTAGTAATAAATGAAGAACAAATGAGCAGTGGTGAGATGAATTCAAAGACTTTGTTTTGGATATTAAACTCACTTGCCATAACAGAGGGATTTCCCCTTGATTACACTCCAGTGAGTGAAGGAGTAGTTCTGACTTGGACATTCCTTTAATTTGTTCCTTCCAAGATTCTCTGAGCATTTAGTTCTGTTTTTACCAGAAAACACTAAAGATTGAAAAAATAATATTATTAATGAATCATTTCTTTTCAAATACTGTTGTAAAGAAAACTTCTTTTTAATCTTCTCTTTAAATTATTTTATTCACTGAACAGGATTTTTTAGGAGTTCCTATCACCTTATTCAGAATTTGTGTTCCACCACTATAAAACTAATGTGCTTTTTAATGGAGGCATTGCTAAAATTTTAAAATATAAATGCAGTTTACTTTCAGACTCATAGGAAAAATCTATATTATAGTGTTTTCATGCCATTAAGCCTTTGTGTTTCTTATGTGTTCCTGCATATGCTAAAACTTTCCAAGGATACATTGTGAATTTCTTCAGTGAGTTCATGCCCAATATGTGGGGGTTTTCCCAAACTATTTTATTCTTCAAAATAGACACTGCAATAAAAGTAAAATTCACTATTCATGACACAACTTCACAGCACAAATGTAAGGCAGTTAACTGGAGACATCAAGTTTGGAGAAAACCTGGACTGTAGTGATCATGATTGGTAGAGTTTGCAGTCCTGAGGGATCTGGATGAGGTAAGGAGTAAGGCTAGGCCCCTGAACTTCAGGGAAACAGACTTCCAGGAATTCAGGGAAATAGTCAGGGGAATCCGCTGGAAGGCTGCATTCAGGAACCAGGGAGTAGGACAGAGCTGGCAGATCCTTAAGGAAGTCTTCCATAGAGTGCAAGTGGTAGCAATCCCCAGGAGCAAGAAATCAGGCAAGGAATGCAAGATTGTATTGGATATTTCAATTTTAGTAAATGTTGTCAAATTATTTTTTTATAGTTAGTCATCTAATAAAACAAGTAAAATAACAAGCCATGTAATGTTGCTATCATCCTTAGACTATAAGTACAAATTCTAAACTGAAAATCTTGATTCAACACTAGAGTATTTCTTTAAGAATATTTTCACTAAGCAAGTGTAAGTATGCTTTGAAAAGCTAATTGCCCTGATCTTTATTTTAAAATAAATTATCTCAAAACAATAAGTTTTTAAAAGTCAAGAAGAGGCCATTGCTATAGCAATGATATATGATAGCATGGCATAGTTTTAAGTCTGTGTGCTTGACATTACATTACCATTTGCACACTATTTTTAAAGTTTTTTTCATTATATTCTACATTTTCCATCTATTTCGAGAAATTTTTGTACCATATTTTAAGGCCAGCTGAGGGTGATAAACCTTCCACTTGGTGTGGGGTAAGGGGAGAAAAAGCGTGGCTGATTTAACTTTAATCAGGTTAAAGATGAGTCACTAGCCAGTTCAAATCTGATGTGCCCTGTAGATAAGCAGGGCCAATTTTATCTGTATCAATTTTCTGGTTCATTACTCCATTTATCCAGGGCAGGGCAGGGAAACCAGTAAGAGTTTTTATGCACCACTTCCCCCAGACTGCCCTGTTGTCAAACACTGTTGAAAATTACAACGAATCGTCATGAAAGGAAATCTCAGGCATAGTGGATGCTGTACTTGCATTTTACTTGGAGATTCATCTGATGCTCAGCATCAATGCAGGAAGGGAAGTGTTTCAAAGCAGACAAAATTATATTTCACATTTTGTAGTGCCAAACTGTGTGGAGCTGGAAAAGTTTCTTTATGCAGTCCTGTGTGAGGCACAACAAAAGAAGGATGCCATTCATTTCAACAGAGAAAAGCATCCTTGTGAAAAGCTACTTTCAACAAAATATTTTAACCAACTTCAGGTTCTCTGTCTCTCATTCTGACTAGAATTTCTACCACTTGCAACAATTCACTGGTCTTTAGTAGCTGCCCCTATTCAAAGCTTAAATAATTCAGGAAAGTTCAGTGTCTTCGTATTTATCTGGTTCTGTAAGAGAAAACTTTTAGTGTCATTTCCACCACTGTTGAGAAAATCTTGGTAGCCAAGTTTGTGTGAGAAGCAGTGCTGAAATTGTCCTTATAAAAATAAGTGCTAAAGAATGGATTCTTGTCAAGGATCTAATAAGGATATCCATGTAGAATTCATTAAGTCATTGGTTTTTAGACTATATACAAGTTTCCTGCATATCTGTTTTATGGACTAGTTCCTAGACTGGTCAAACACAAGGTTGCTGTCTTTCTAATTCTGAGGCTCACCTGGTTTATTCACTGATGTGTTGAATAGTGAGGTGCTTATTAAGTATTAATTCCTGTTGAGAGAATAATCTGATATTTTCTTTCCTGTTTTCAAATGGATACATTGAAAGTGATAACTACTCAGATTTTAGCCTACTAAATAATAAAAACCCAAACCCTTGAAAGCAACCTTAACATCCCTGAAATGCAGCTATCTGCACTGGGGAGAGGGGCTGTGAAGGGGAGTTTTTTGAAGGTTCTCCTTTGAAGTTTAATCATTCAGGATCAGTGCTGTGAAAGATATAGCACTCAAAAGACAAGGCTGTATCTGTGCTCCGGGTTAATGCTCTGTTTCAGCAACAGCCGGGCCTTTTGAGGTTTTATTTTCCATCTGTAGTGCTAACACACTGCCACTTAGAGATATGGTTTCGGTTTCTATGCTGAAAAGGGAACTACAATGTAATTCAAACATTGCCTGAACAAAAGTGGAAGTTTTAATTTATAAACCAGTTGTTCAAAAGTCTGGAGTGATTTTGGATTGCTAAAGCCACACCCATATAAAAAAACTGAGCAGCAAGTGGAGAATCGGTGCACAAACAGGATCTTTATATGCAGGCATAGTTCCCATCCAAGTGAAATTTGGTTGTATATCTTTGGAGACTCCTGTAGTAGATCACAGAAGAGAGAAGCTCTCTTCTAGGTACAAGACTACTTTCTAATTTTTATGTATTGTGTGGGAGAAGTTATCAGTGTAACAAGCTCATTGAACTGGAACAGCAAGAATGGGTGGCAGAGGTCTAACACAAGAGCTTTTGTGCTAGAAAAAGGAAACAAATTTAATGAGTGGCTAGTGATCTCAAAATAATGGGATCATAGAGAGATGCTATTGGTATTGGAATAAAGACAAGTTGATAAATCCTTGACACCTAGAAAATGTAGGCATAATATAATGATTTGTGGCCTCAGTGTCTCATTTTGTTAAAATAACTTTTTTGACATCCTTGGGCAGCTTTTACTTGTTCCCATTCTTTAAATCCTATTCAAGTGGAAATTTTAATAAGA
The DNA here is from genome assembly GCA_013400975.1 of Atrichornis clamosus. Lineage (NCBI taxonomy): Eukaryota > Metazoa > Chordata > Aves > Passeriformes > Menuridae > Atrichornis > Atrichornis clamosus. Next base: position 7,378 of record WBMZ01013083.1, read on the forward strand.
TGATTCATTAAGAAGAGGGTAGGAATAGAAAGAGAAAAAAAGTGAAAAAGAGTTATTGAGTTAAGACTATAAATAGATATTTTTACTACTGCCATTTAAGACCAAGATTTAATGATTAAGATCTTGTTAAGTAGTTTAAAAAAGAAAAGAAAAGAAAAAAAACCCCAAACACAAAAATGTAATGTCAGAGAAAATGGAAAACGTAAAGGCAAAAAGTTCGAAGTTTTGGTAGCTGTTCTACATTTCCTGTTGTCTTAATTGGTTATTATTCTTTCTGTGAATCTCAAGTCACCCAAAAATCCAGTCTTTTCATGAGTATCACAGTAATATTTTAGAAGTTCCTATTATGATAATTCACTGACAGAAGTAGAAGAATATGACTAGAAGAGGGAGAATAGGGAATACTCTGGACTTACTTGTGGACAGAAAAAGGTCCCTCTCAGACTACTGACAACAGTGTGGAAAACTGGTAAACTACTCCAATATGGTCAGCATTTATTATGTGAATTCAGTTTTATTTCACTTGTGAATGACATTGAATTTGTTAAACATTAATCTCTAGGAAGACAAGGAAAAATAGCAGATTCACTTATCCTAGCTTGTCATCCTTAGACAACAGTATTTCTTTCACAGAGGATAAAAGAGGACTATATCACAACACTCAAGAAGAACACAGTAACAGTTCCAAAGAAAAGAGGTTTTTTAAATGGCAGTCATTATATGTGCCTGACAAATAAACTCACATACACACACGGGAAAAAAAAAAAGAAAAAAGAGAGAGAAATACCTTTCCCTACTCTAACTGTGCTTCTTATTAAAAAAAACAGAAGTCTCTGCAATGTTTTCCTGTGGAGTTGTGTGGCAAGTTTCCTATGATATGTTCTGTGATTCTCTATACCTGTAATTTTTAAAATAATTAAATAAATTTTAAACACCATATGTAATACATTTTCATCATTCATCCACTGCCTCAGTACTCCCAATTTTGACTTGTTCCTGTCACTCTGCCATATCATTACTCACAGAGTTTTCAAAAAATCAAATTATGAAAGACCAAAAAAACTCCTAGTAGTAGGGGTTATCACACTGATATAAGAAAACTGAGGAGGATGGGAAAGTGAATTAAGTAACTGAGGAAGCAAGTACATGGAACCAGGGATTAAAGGATGTCTTGCTCATTCACACTGAGCGCATTGCACAACACAGACCAGTCACCAAAAAGAAGAGAAAAATCTTTGCCTCTACAAGTGTTAAAACTGTTCTGCTCTTAGTAACATGCCTGGCCCAGAGTCAAGTTCCCAGGGTGCAATAAGATGCGGCCATAATTGTTCTCTTCTGCAAGGCTTATGCTCCACAAGTATTTCCACACTGCACTGTACACTTGGATGGGTATGAGGTGTCTAACTCCTACAGCTGTTGCCTACAATAACTGAGTTAAAACTAGCTTAGTGATGACTCCTCGCCTCCTGACTGCAAGTAGATGTACACAGCCCTTCCCCACTCCCATCTAAAGTCTTGAACTCTGCAAGAATAGTATGAAAGAGGCAGTTCCCACTGTCAGGTACAGTATAAGCCAGTGCTTAACATAACCTGCATATTGACCCCAGCTATCACCTCGCACTTTCTTTTGCTACTTGATGGCTGCTGAGTGCACAGACAGGGAATTCACATACCTTCTAATTTTTCTGAATTATACTCACCCATCAAAGTGAGTATGGTTCAAATTGTCCTCAGTCTTTTTCTTTAAGCATAACAATGATTCACATACTCTCACTTGTTCCCAGGGTTAACCACTGCTGAACAAAAAATCTCAAGCCCTCAAAAAGTATGCCCCAAATTTTGGAACATGTCCTAGAGACACCAAGTTATTAGAGAACTACTAATCTGAACTGATTTGAACCAAAAGTCCGTGCAGTGTCTTCTCAGATTTGCACCACTTGTTAATTTGCTGGCCAAGAAGAAAAGATAGGAGAAAGAATTAGTTGTAGCAACATCTCTTCAAAGATGTGTCACCACATTACGAATTTATGAAAATACATATAATAGGACTTACTCTATGTGTGGAATATAGTTAGGCAAGGGATCCTTTTAGTACTGAGAATAGAAACTTGTACTTGACTAACAATCAAACGAAAATACAGCAGTAACATCCTATTATTGACTACACAAAGGAAGAACAAGAACTTATTATTACAGTAAATTTCCTTTAAGCTGTACTCACATCACCATACAATCTTGTGAAATGTGAGGAAGAGTCAGAGACGTCATGCTTTGGTATGATTCCTTTCCTTGAAAGCGCTCTCATTTACACATATAGTAGACTCCCACTCCTCCCTTCAGCTGTCATTGGAAATTGTTCTTATTATTGGCTTTTCTTGAATAGTCACTGGCTTGGAGAAAAAACCACTTCAGCAATCTTGAACTCAACTAGGGAGTAATTTTTTAGCTACACTTCTAGAAACCTTGGTTAACTGCTAGTTTACTCCCCAAATCCAAAGACTTTTCCAATGTAGGCATGCTATTATGAAATTTTAAGCTACAAAACATATCCAATGTACTCATGTATAAAAAACCTACAACTTTAAATAATTTAATGAAACCCTCAAGGAAACAAGAAATTAGAAGGAGAAAAGAGTAAATAAAAGTATTTTTGGAATGAAATTTTGAACCTGAGTTGAAAAATGAACTCCATTGGAAAGAATCACAGAGAATCACAGAATATTCCTAGCTGAAAGGGACCCACAGGAGTCATCAAACTCCAGCTTCTGGCCCTGCACAGGACAGGTCCAAGAATCTTGCGATGTGTCTGAGGGTGCTGTCCAAATGCTTCTTGAACTCTGTCAGGCTTGGTCCTGTGACCACTTCCCTGGGAACCTGTTCTGGTGCTCAACCACACTGTGGGAAAAGAACCTTTTTCTGGTATCTAACCTAAACCGCCCCTGACACAACTTCAGGTCATTCGCTCGGGTCCTGTCACTGGTCACCACAGAGAAGAGATCAGTGCCTGCCCCTCCTCTTCCCTTCACAAAGAAGTCATAACTGCAATGAGGTCTCCCCTCAGTCTCCTCTTCTCCAGGCTGAACAGACCAAGTGACCTCAGCCACTCCTCACACAGCTTCCCCTCAAGGCCCTTCACCATTTCTGTTGCCCACCTTTGGATGCTTAACAGCAGAAAAAATCAAGGAGGAGAAAAAGTCTCTCACTGTACATACCTAAAGAAATCCTGATGATTAACTGCACTACACAGAGCAGTTATCTGTATGTACGTGCAGATTTGTGACATAAATTTACCACAACTGATCAAAATGGATTTTGCACAGCTGTACTCTGTACATTCCTGTCATGTTCGGTGCATTGTTCTCAGCTTCCAGGATTACCATTTATGCATGGCACTTCTTCATTAAAATGTTACTTTTGGCAAGTTGTCACCGACAGGAAAAACAGTTTCTAGCAGGGTTCACATTGCTGATTTCCATTCATAGGCATATTTCTACCAGAATTAGAGGGCTTTGTCATTTGCTGCTCGTGCCATATATGCCATTGGCTTTATATGCTTGACTGAGTTTACTGTTGCATCCTTAAATTATGTTCTGTTAAGCTGTCTGACGAAAAAGACATCTGCATATTTTCATGTCATGTGTTTCTGTTTCCATGGCTTATACCTTCATCTATAACTCACTATGTGAATCAAATTGAGGATGGGAAGAAATCTACTGGTGGTTTAAGTGATATTTTCACATTGTATACCTTTTGATTATAGCTGACCAAATTACACAGACAAGATCGAGAAAGGTGCAGAGGACAGCATGGTTGAAGATTTCTCTGCCAAATGGGGGAATCACTGGAAATTTTGTTGTGGAAAGAGTGCATTTGTGTACTCCATCTTTCATACATTTAACATGTTATGTACCTTTATTTCTTGGACCCCAGGACACTGTTGTTGCAAAGGGGAGACAGGAGGAGGCTCATGCATAGATATTAACTTGTGGCCATAGAAGGCACAATGCTGTGGAGGCTAGAGAGAGAATGATTGGCAAGAAGTTTTTCATACCAGACCATGCATCTGGTGTTTTGTATACCGCATGAAATAAGGAGTGTTACTTTCTATATTAAATACTAAATATATCTATACCTACATCTATCTATATGTATATATCTCTGTCGTGGATTAGGAATGGCACTCCAAACCATAAACTGCTCCTCTTCCACTCCCCTCTCTGGTGAGAGAAAGGCAGAGACTATGGATTGAGATAAGAACAATTTTCTGGAAACAGCAATGAGATAAGAATATCCAACAGTAATAGCAATATTAATAATAAAAGTGTACAAGAGGGATTGATTTACATGCAAAAACGCTCACCAAGCCTGTGATAGTGAAAACTGATGGTGGACAGGCCCTCTGCGTGCCACATTTTCCCTCAAACTTCTTGGAAGTGAGAATCCCTTATTTCCATTCCTCCCCCAATGGTGATGTGGATCATATGGAACAACAGCTTATGCACACCCACAGGATGAGAAAATTATTTCTATCCTGGCTTAATATAAGGACAATATCGTAAACAACTGCATCAAATTAGCTGGCAACTCTTGCTTTCTAGATAACATACAGGGCAATGGATTGTGACACTCCATTTTTACTCCCATATGTGTTGGCCCTTTTCCACTCTGTGCTAGGATTCTTTATAAATCATCTGTCTAAATAGCAACCTTTTATTTTGCAGTATTGTTGTCTCTGACATTTTCTAAAATTGCCTATGACCTGCTTTTCATTTTTAAAGATATTCGCCTCTTTTAGTCTCTTCTGTATTTGCTTAATCTGGAAAAAATTTTCACAAGAATTATACTAAAAATTTGACATTGCCTAATCAATTACAAAATTTCAATGAAAAAACACTTTAAATATTAGGTTTGAAAAAATAATAATACCACCTCTCTAGACTGTAGGATGTTTATTTTTTCTGGCTGACTCTTGAGGATAAAATACATCTACAGAAGGGTCAGATTCTGAGTATTGGGTCCTCCAGTGAAAGGTCTTTAAGTCAAATGTATTTTAAGGCTAACATTTTTGTTCCTGTAACTGAATTTTTTTATTCTAAAAAACATCTCATTTCAGAAAATATCCTACTCTTTCAAGTGGTAGAAGTATCATATGACCAGAGGGAACCTGAAGGTTTCAAGTGGAAGTTGAATTATCCTCCTATAGGAAAAATTTGATATTACATTCCAAACTCACTATTTTGTTGAGGTAAAACAGTTCTATTTAAAAAGAAGTAGCAACAATCTGGGTCTTGGTTTTAGCTTTGTTTTGCTTTTTAAGATGCCATTAGTCATAAAAAAATGAATGATAACAGGAGGAGGGACCTTCAGTCAGCTCAACCAGAGAGAAGCATGGGTTTGATACATAGAGGCAGATATTTGGGTCAGTCCAATCCAATATGGAAAGAAGAACTGAACAGCATAGAAGTTTTTATATGGTAGTAGTAGTAATTCTTGTTAGGCCTATACCAAATATTTAGACCTAGGAAATAGCCAGTGACAGTTGCGTGCACTATTTAGAAGTAGTACAGCATCATTTGATAAAGTCTGAATATTGTAACTCGTTAACATGCAGACAGCTCAGCTGCACAAGCACGAAGGCTGCCTGAGAATGAGATGCACTTGTTTTGCTCAGTGTGATTTTTAAATTCACAGAAACAAATTTACATGGACAGGTAACACCAAAGTAATCAAACAAGGTAACACGTGGAAATGTAACATTTTAGCTCTTCTTGTAAAGGAGACAAAACCTCAATCAGTGAAGAAGAAAGCTCACTTCAGCTGTTATATGGGCTATTAAAATTCTCTGCCATGTAGTGCTTTGATGTAGTCATGTTAGATGCAGAACAAACTCTGTTAAGATTCTGTTCAGTTATTCTTTCATAGTTTAAAATTTAATTCTGACTAGATCTGAAAGCCTTTAACCATGTACATCTAATCTACAGCAGTTTTGTGCAGAAGAAATGAAACCCAACAAAACCCAACCCAAACAAAACAAAAGCCAAACAACAAATCAACCAACCAACTAAAAAAAACCCAACCAAAAAAATCCACACAATCACACAGATCCCTAATCACGCAAACATACACCAGTCTTGGAGGCATGCTCCAGATCCTCATCAAGCTCTGACCCTCAGTGGGAAGATGGCAGGCACACAGTGTCATGGCTCTCCAACACAGACTTTTAGCACTGTAAGTCTATGGGTCAGTTCCCTCTGGGTCTGTTGCGGTGGTTGAAACTGCCACGGTTTTAGGGTTTCCCCCCTTTGGTGTATTCTATGGTTTAGCCTTATGGTTCTCCCCTAAGTTAATGTAATGGTTTATCTCCCAGTTGGTGTACACCCCATTATGTTAATCCCTCTGTCATTCATCCGTAAACCCTTACCCCAGCTCTGGAAAGTTCTCCCTTGTTCAGTTCCCCGTTGGCTCTGGCTCCCTTTCTCCTCCCCTCTCCTTACCCTATTGGTTGTAACCCTGTCACTCCACCTTATCTCTGCCCCTGGACCCTCACCCCATTGGACCCTGATGCTCTCTCCGCCCCTCTCTACTCCTCTATAAAATATTCTGCACGAACTATCTGCTAGCTCTTTGTCACTGACCTTTTCGAGTGTAGGCCTTCATTAAACCTCAGAACGCTAAACGAAGGACCCCTCCCACCTCTTTGTCTCCACTGGGTGCTCAGACCGTGTGTGTGTGAGTGTGCCTGCCTGCATACACCTCGCAGGGAGTGCCTGGTGTGTGCCAAGGGATTTGTGAATCCCGGGAGTGACTCGACAAAGGACGCTTCCTGGAAGGTCACTGTGCCTGGATCTCACCACCTCACACCCTTTCTGCCTCAAAAAAAGGCGCAAGCGACTTGGGTCAGCCAAGACAGCAATGAACACAGTATCTCCCAAGCCTTTCCTACAGGCTTTTCCCTGACAGCAGCCATGCACTTGTTTCATTGTAGGTTTCTGTGACACTCTGATGGAGTGAAGCCCCAGCTTACTGAGTTATTAGAACATCCTCCACTATTCACTTTGCAGAATTTTCAAAGAAATCAGTGTAGAGGAAGTAGAACGGCATGTTGTGCCAATATATAGAGGTAATTTTGTCACAAGTTTTTTTTTTGATTGAAAACAAAATGTCAATGAAACCAATTCCTTTTACTGTGTGTCCATCCATCCTATTTGACTCGGGTTGCTGTGGTGTCTTTTTAATCACACAGCTCTTCTTGTTTTAGTCTGCCAGCATATATAATAATCTGAGTTTGAGACCTCAAGAAGTAAAATTTTACGCTGTAGAACTATTAAGTCTAGTTGCTAATCCCAAAAGTAAAACCAGATACGCAGAAACCCTTCTATTCCACTCTGACCTCTTGTAGATGTGTGTGTAAATAATGGTGTGACCAAGTGGATGGCAATCATATTGTAGCCCTGGCCCAAAACCCACACAGCCATAGCAGTGTCATTCTGTAGTGCTGCTTCACCTGAAAAATGCACAGTGCTATCACATGATGCCAGCTCAGGAAAGTCAGAGAAGACAAGCTAAACAGTGGTCTGACTTTGTAATTATCTGCAGGGTGAAAAATATATGAGTGTGAATGGCTGTTTAAGTACTGTCTTCTTCCCTGTTCTGTCTCTGTACGACAGTGTTGCCAAAGCTATTACTGTGGTGTTTCTAGGTTAAGCAGCCTTGGAGTGAAACAGAGTCACTCAAAATTTGACACTTCACTGTAATTTTAGGGTGTTCTAAAGCTCCTGAGGATCTGACTGAGACAGAGTTAATTTCTTCTTGGTAGCTATACCCTACAGTGCTTTGAATTTGTAACCAAAATAATGTTAGTAACAGCACAGTGTTTTAACTACTGCTGCGCAACCTTTGCACAGCATCCAGGTATTCACACTGACCCTCCCACCAGGTGCTGGGAAGGGACACAGCCAGGACATCTTACCCACACTAATCAAAGGGATATTCCATACTTTCTGACATCATGCTCATCAAGGAGGAGAGAGTGGTTTTAGAATATGTAGGTGCTGCTTGGAGACTGGCTGTGCATCAGCCTGCTTGTGGAATGTGGTGAGTAATTGCTTTCTTACTTTTTGTTGTGGTTGGGGTTTTTTTTCTTCTTCCTCTTTCCTTTGCTTATTAAAACGTCTTACTATTGACCACTGAACTTTCTCTCTTTTACTCTTTCCATTATCTCCTCTGCCTTGCTAAGTGTGGAGAGGGAATGATCAGCTGTGCGGTGCTTAGTTGCTGGCTAGTGTCCAGCTACCACATAGGATGAGTACAAATTTCTTGCTCCAGAACAAGAAAGTTAAAACAAATTTTTGCACATTTTTCAACTCTTTTTTTTAGCCTTAGAGGAGAACATGAGAGGGAAAATCAACGTCATATCCTCCCCAAACCCAAAAGTGAACAATAGGAATTTACAAATGATAATTACTTTTTCCTCAAGATTTTTCTAAAGCATTATTAGGAATAGTTGCTGGGTTTATATTATATGAGGCTGCCTAGAAAGTTTTTAAAAATCTTTAGCACTCTCTATAAACCAAGCAGCTCATTCAGACCTTCATTTTTTACAGTGTCCATAAATATGGTAATTTTAGCATTTCCCACTTTTTTCTCTCTCAGAAATGATCCTCTCTGTGGGCCTGCCACTTCTGACATTTTCCTTCATTTTATAGAGATAAGTAGCAACATGGAAGTGCCTTCCTCGAGCCCCTTGTGAAAAGAATTCATAATATTAATTGCCAAAAATTACCAGCTGCAAGTAGTTTTATCTAACAAAGCTGCTCTGTGGCTTTTTCAAGACAATATAATACTCTTTATGTCCCAAGCAAGCACTTAAGCATGTAAATAAGAAGAAGCCCAAAGTATAATTAATATTTAAAAAGCAAAATGTCAGGCTCAGCTAAAGAGTTTTTTAGCATCCATATTTTTCTTTTTTTCTTAAATCACATTTTCCTCAGAAGAATATGTTTTGGGACCTAACTGAGCAACTGTCTATTGAACAGAGCTTAGAGTTTTACTGCAAATTGGCAAGAACTACAGAGCTAAGTAAGACTCGGGTTTAAAATGGGAAAAAATGCCACTTAACTCTTAAATACATGATCCCATAGAATTATGTGTGTTTTCTGACTTTTTTATGGAACGTAGAGGCAGGGAAAAAAACTCCAGACAAATAAAGAAGGAAAATATTATTGGAGGAAACTTACAAGATACAGGAAATAAAGAGATTACTAAGAGTATGTAAATGAAAATCAGTATTTTGCAGACTTCCAGAGTCCATGGTAAAATCAAAAGAACTAAAAGGTCTTTTCGCAGATATATGTCAACAACTACAATTTTTGTACTCCCGAGGTACTGAAATTTTAGCTTAGTGTTACAGAGCAGGAAACCACAGAGCAGAGATCTTAAGTGAGGAATCTAACCTGGTCTACCATAAAGGCATGTGTAGGAGTAAGTGTGTGTGCAGGGAGCCCATTGGAGGAGCCACTTCCGGGTTGAACACTGTTGCTCAAAGTGAAAGCAGAAGCCATTTGTCCAAATTATGGCACACTAGCAACCCTGTGGACTAACGAGAGAGAGAAAGTAAGGTGATCATCAGATAATAGCTGCAACTGAGAATTTGCATGTCAGATGCAGTTCTAGTTGGACTTAAGCCCTTTTAATTTTCTCCCTGCATAACCTCACAACATCCTTATCATCATAAGTTTCCCAATCCCAGAAATCATAAGGCTTTTTTTTTTTTTTTTTTTTTTTTTTTGAGTTCAAATCTAAACACACTGTTCAGACAGGGTGATCTTCCACAGGACTTGTCTTTTGATGCATGGGAATACATGCTCCTGCAGCTCCTACACCTGTAACTATTCCACAGAATCACAGAATTATAGAATATGCTGAATTGGAAGGAAACCACAAGGATGATTGGGTCCAACTCCTGGACCTGCACAGGACATCCCCAAGAGTCACACCTTGCACCTGAGATCATTGTCCCAGTGCTTCTTTAGCTTTTTCAGGCTTGGTGCTGTTACAACTTCCCTGGGGAGCCTGTTCCAGTGCGCAGTCACCCTCGGGGTGAAGAACTTTTTTCTAATATCCAGGTCTGGTATCATGTAGACTAACTCATGGTGAAAAACCCAAAATTTCTGCCATTGACTCAAGTCTCAGAGCCAGGTGCTTGCCAGCTGGGTCTACATGTTTATTCCAATATTCCCTGCATTTGGAAGAATAGAAGAAAACAACCTAAAGTTCCTGGTCCTTCAACCAGACAACATTCAGCCAACACCTTTGCAAAGTTGACAGAACAAGCTTGAAATGAACATGCACAATATCTTTCTCTTTTAAAAACCAGTATTGTTATGAATAATAAATTATTATTATGCTTAATTATGAAGTTCCCCCAGATAAATTTGCATTAATTTCTTATTTTTTGTTTTTCAAAGCAAAAGCTAAAGCTACCCGTTTTTTGTATTCTTGAAAAGCAGAGGAGGCAGTGTATAATGGGATAAAACAACATAGGTTGTTCAGGAGGTAGAAAAAAAGAATCCAAAACAAAACCAAAGGCCATAATTATTCTCTCAGAGAGTCGATTATTTTTTATTTAGCTGTTTTCAAACGTTCACCTTTAGGCACAGATGCAATATGGAAAATGTCATTAGAAATGTGAATGTTTTGAGTGACTTGGAAATAACAAGTGACAGTGGAAATTATTTTGCATAGCAATCACTTTCTGTGGCATTTTAACCTTAAAATTTACTTCCTTGATTTAAAAGTAAAAAGACCTAAAGTGACTTGGAACTTTCAAGCTGTGCACGTCTGAGATAAGATACACTATACAGTACCTACCACAAGTTTTAATATTACACTCATAGAAAAGGCCACACATTGAGACACTTATTCCACTTGCAAAACATGATTCATAGCAGTAAAAATGCAATAGAATACCAAAATGTCATGACAGGTATGTTAATGATTTATTACTACAGAGTTGTCATTATTGTCCATTTGATGCATTTTGGTAAGTGCATTTGTGGTTAAGTACTAAACTAGGAAAGGATAAACATGGGGTAGAGCCATGTGTGATCTCGAACAAGGCCTAACTACTTGTCATTAATTGCTCTTCCCTTGATTACATGAATTGATTATATGCACAATCTCTACAGATGTTGTAACCAAATGCTGTAATGGTAGAGTCAGTTAATACAGTTAATGCATCCACGACAGGATGAGACTGTTGGGAAAAGGAAATTAGGCAGACTTTCTGGTCAATTCCTAGTAGAAATCCTCTAAAAGTTCCGATATCTATTTTTCCTCATAGAGTACTTGGTATTATAGTGACACAGCTACTTTAATAGATGTCTCAATATTTAGGACATATATTCTCCTAAGGTAGCAAAACAATATGAAATACAACAGTTGTTCTTCTGTTTGTCATACTCTGAGTAACTGTTGGGTAACTTGGGAACATTTCTCTGACGTGATGGTGGCAGTTAGTGTTGATAAATACTTTTTCAGAAGGTTTTACTTCCTTCTTTTATTAGAGAAAACTCCTTATTTCCTGGATATTTGCAAGCAGTAGACCATTAGCAGAATAGAGGACACATCATATATATGATCCTCTGTAAGTCAAGTCTTTAGGTCATGTTAACGGGCTAATTTTTCCTTCTGGAGGGACTTACTCTACCTCTTAAGTGATAAAGTTATTTCCTTCTAGATTACAGTGAATGTGTTCAGTAGATCTTTTATATCAAGCACTGCAGCAGAATCAGAGCAATAGGTGGTGACGTACATGGGGAGATACAGATACAGAACTCATCAGAAATATTTAGACCTTTTTTGTAATCTAATGAGGTACTACCTGAAATCTTTACAATAAATATCTAAAGCACAAAACAAAATGGTCTTCTTGGAGTCTGGCTATAACAAGTTCATATTCTAACAATTAGCAATATCTGAAAGAGGATGGCAAATTACTAAGAAACAATCATAAGGAGACTGACCACAGTTTAGATGGATTCCAACGGCTGCACCTATTCCTTCCTAAAGTTCAGTTTTAGTCATACATATGCTGATGTGTACATGCATGAATATGCTGATGGAAGTTCCTGTATTCTGGTATTTGAAAAAAAATTATGTCACCTACCCTGTTTTAGGATCAAGTTGATGGATTTAAAGATTCATTTTAAGCCAAAGGACCTGTCTGTCTTCAGCAATATTAGTCAAGTCATTCTAGAGTGTAATAACTGCATATGACTTTACTTTGTACATTGATTCAGACTTGCTGAGTCAGACAGGAAGATAATACAGCACAAAGTAATTGCCCTGGAACTACACAGAAATCCTGATATGCAGCACTGTGCATCCAGTGCATCCAGAGAACTACAACAAACTGGGATGTTCTTCAAAGAGAGTGACTGGGTGTGTTTGGTCAATGGGTTTTGGGGTAAGTGTTGTGTTTTCTGCTGAGAGTGATGGAGAGAATTCAAGAGAGAGAAGATGCTGCTAGCATTGCAGGTGTTGAAAGCCGGAGAATTTTGCAGAATTATGCAGGAGTAGTTTGGTCAAGTGACAAAGCTGCCCAGGTGGGAGGACAAATCTCTGGGGAGGCAGGTAGCAGCAGAGATGCCTGTGTGCAGCTGTTTCAAACAAATCCTTCTTAGACATGTCCTACTTGGCTGCTGATATAAAGCATGCATTTAATCCCTTAAGGAACATTTTTGAGGTGACTGCTGGAGGTCCAGCCATGTAGACCTCAGGCCTCTGTTTGTAATCAGTTCCTGCAAGGTAGGCAGCTATGCTTACCCCACTGAGGCTGCTCATGGTTTCTGCTTCACCAGACACTGGGATGCTGGTGAGAAAATGCTGAGGAGACTGGCATTTTCTGCCCATGGGGAGTGACAGTATTCTGCATCTTTTGTTCATTCTAATATAACATGAGTCTTTATCCTGCTCAATACAGAGAATTTTTTTCCTCCTTCCCCAAATAGCAGAAATCACTGAAGGTAGTTAGTGACAGGTGTTACCTCCAATATCATTCCTTGCTTCTGCCACAGGGTGCTATACTGCAACTCATGTCAGAAACGCCAAAGAGCTTGAGGTCTTTTTATGGTGCCATATGCCAGCTGAAACCAGTGGGCATTAGTTTCTGAATTTGTCAGCCTCAAAAGAGATGCAGCTGCACCGGTTATCAGCTTTTTTGACTAAAAAGCAGCATTTCCTTTTTCCAGTCAGTGGTCTGATACAACTCTGCAATAATGGTGAAGCCATTAACAAACTGAAGCAAAGTCACATGTTGGTTTCCATTGCTGGCCCAGATTTAGTTCTGCTAATCCTCTCTCTGAGCTATTTTACCAAATTTGTTTTCTTCCCTCTTTTAAAGTAACTTCTGTTAAAATTTGAAATTACTATTAGAATCTGGAATAAAATTTACATTGTTTCCTATTTTCAAAGCCGATCATAGTTCAAAAGTTTTGCTCTGTCTACATACAGTACTGATGGTACTAAAAGCCTGTTTTCTGCCCTGAAACTTGTGCTTGTTACTTTACCAGACCAAAGAACAATAATATCCTGTTTGTTGCATGCATATAGTGAGTTAAGTAGCTGCTTTTTGTGCTTCATAATCAAAGAGGAAGATAAAATATTTGTTTAGTTGGTGATCTTGCTATGTAAACAGACATGAGAAACTTGCAACAATCTATAAAATATACCTTCTAAAAAAAAGGAAAATATGTAGAAAATGATGAATAATTATTGTGTCTTTCACAGTTATTTATCTTCATAGAATATTGCATCAGATGAGCCAGTTTCACTATTGTGCCTAGAATTTTTTTAAAATTACATAATTAATTGCCAATAAGATAAGTAGTATATTATCTCCATATCTGATCTGTCTCATTGGTTTCTGATTGCAGTTGTGAGATTAAAGCTTATTACTACACTTTTTGAAAGTATGAAATGAAATTCATACTTATGAAATTCAAGCCACGTAAGCTTAGCTAGGTCTTCTAATACCTATCACCTAGTTTTTAACCAATGTATACATCACAACAACCATGGTTATGCCAAGAATATAGTTTTCTAACTCACTTCTGACCCTTTATTTCTAACAATTACATTTTACATTATGTTATTAAGGTTTGAAAATACTGTTATGATCGGGAGGGTACTGAGATGATGTAGCACAAGACAGATGAGTGAAGCAGTATCAAAGCAAGCAAATACATCTTCGAGAGTGATTCATTTGTATTCCTTCATTTTAGTAATTTCTCTAATTTTTTTTTTTTAAGAATGCTATGGTTCTGAAACAAAGAACCATGTCCATACCAGAATACAGAAGTGGGAAAAAAAATATTTATTTGAGAAATAGCCCACAGAGCCCAATATTTAAGCCTTTTTCTAAAAAAAATTAATTATTCAAGACAGATGTTTAGAGAAGGAATTGGCTCTGAAGACCAGAATTTCTGGCTTCCTAATGCTTTTCCCCTGGAAATTTTGTCTTTGAGTAATCACATTTGTAACATCAGCTGACTTCAGAATGTCTTATTTGGCAATATAAAGCACAGAATTGCATTATCAATAGTATTTGTCCTTTGTACTCTACAGTGCACTTCCCTACAGGTCTTGAACCCAGCATCCTATGAGTTGCTATGAGACAATTAACTCTATCTCAAGGAGTTCTTGAACAGATGCAGAGTATTTATTGGCTTGCTTTTCTTGTAATAAGTTTTCAAATTGGTAAAACAATATTTAAGTGTTGCCTTGACTTAGATTTTTGAGATATTGAAGCTGTTCCAGCATATGCAATATGCCTGTCATCTAAAGAGGACTGTAAGTTTGTGAATTCAGGACCTCACAGAGTTCATTGTGCCAATACAGGCCTGTTTAAGTTTCACTCTTGTAAAAACCTGAGAAAAATAAGCAAATAAAATCACTCATAGGCAATAACACATGAAAAATAAATCAGTGAAATCTATGAAAATATACTTATTATACTGTTATTAAAGACTTAAAAATATTTACTTTAATTTCTTTGTTTCAGTCAAACATTCAAGTGAATTAAATTATGCTGTCATTAAGACATAGATAAGAAGAAATTTTTTCAGGGTAGGATATGGGATTGGATAAATTCTTAGAAACAGACATTTTATTTCCCTTCTCAATAGACAAGAGTATCCATGCACTTTTCATCTCATCCTCTATCAGGTAATTTGTAATTGGTCATCTCCAGAGAAACTCTGGTGGCATGGTCATATGCAATTTATGTTAGCAATTACCTAATTGTTTAATACATTTAATAGACATAAAGCATAGCTAGAGGCAATGCAAGTACAGTCACTATTCCTACTGAGGGAACCTGACAAGCTTCTACTGGACAGGCAGATATCAGCCAGGTAAGACCATGTTGGCATTCATCAGATCAATTTCAGGAAGTCCTTGGAAGGTCAGATCTTTGAATATTTTTCATTGGGTTTTTTTGACTTTCTTGGTTTTCTTGGAGCTCCATATAGAATTTTGCTTTGGTATTAAAATATCTTGCTGGCATTGTTAGTTGAGAGCATCATGGGTATTTTGGACATCTGTGACAATAATCTCAGCTTTAGCCATCTCACTGCCGAGTAAAGTAGCAAGTGAAGGTGAGCCAAGGCCCCAGGTATTACCTTACAGACCTGACCACAATGTCAAAGACTGCTAATACCCCAGACCAGGTGTTATGAAAAAGGAAGCACACCAGGTGTTATGAAAAAGTAGTTTTGACCACTGTGCCATACTTAGCCTACAGAAAAGAAGGCTGAAATTAAGAATGTTAAGTCCAAAACAGCTGTATCTTTTGGACGGAACAGAAGGGATAGCTTAGGCTAAGCTTAGGGGCTGGACCCTCCTTTTGGTCACACAATGCAGCAGGACTGGTAGTGACAGGTAAATACTGGGTTCTGGCTCCCCTTAGAAGCCAACAAATGTTACAGGGTTTTGTACTGTCAGAATTGATTCGCTTTGAGAAATTTCCAGTATCAGGTCATCTGAATGGTCAAGATATCACCAATCTTCAGACTCCACAGCAGTACACGGGTACTGGCTTGGAAGGCCTGTGCATGGGTATAGATGTAATGCATTCTCAACTGGTTCATCTTTGGGCTTCTTGAACCCTGCCATGAGTCTCCCCAGACAACATTATGCAGAGTGCTCGAGTACAGAAATATTATTAATTGGCTAATTCAAACAGCATGTAGCAGACAAGCTTTCTACAGACTACTAGCACAACACTCTCAGCAGAGGCGCTCAGGGAGTCTCTGCTGCTCACACACGAGACAGCTGGGCTGCTCACCTCGGTGCACCAGGCTGAACTTCCGGGTTGTTGAGAGGCTCTCTTTGTACTGTCTGGTGTTTTTCTTGGGTATTTTATACTCTTTGTACCCTTCATACCCTCTTCTGTTGGATGTTTTCTCTGAGCTACCATCACACTTCACTTCTAAGTTATGACTTCTTATAAGAAGCCTGTGACTGCCTTACAGCTCAGTAGGACAGTTTTTCATGGTAAAATACAGAATTAAGTTCCAAGTTACATATCTTGTGTCTGAGATGCTTTGTCACACACCCATGAGCTGTGGGATGAAGTTGCTATCCTTGATGGCTCAAGGACACTGTCCTTCTCATGACCTCCGTTATCCTTTAGGTTTGGTGCCATGGGCTGGTGTCGTACCGCCTGGTGAGCTGCCGTTGCAAGTCATCTTCAAAGTCTTTTAGCAGCTCTAACCACATCTCTGTCCAGATTTGCTCCTGCCCCCATGTTTTGCTAAGTAGGCTGTGGTGCTCTTCCTTACAGGTCGAACACCTTAACATCCTCTGCTTTTGTTAGCGAGTAAGTCATATCAAGGATTCAACTAATAGCACTTCTTACATTAATAAGCAAACGTGGAGTGTAGTTTCCAACTATAACATGGTTTCCAACACTGCATGAAAAATAACATTCTGACTAGTAAGGAATGTCAGTAGATTACAATTCCTTTAAAGCTGGTACTCTATAACTTTGGATGTTTTCATGGAATCACAGAATAATTCATCTTAGAAAAGAGCTCCAAGGTCAAATCCAGCCTCTCTAGGGATGGTGATGATGAATCCCATCCATCCCCATGGAGAGTCTAAGTGGCACAGCAGATCACTAACTACTTCCTCCAGCCTAACAGAGGGTCTGTGCTGCTCCCTGTCCCCATCTACCAGCTCAGGGAACCGGTTGCCCTAAGGATAACTGGTATCTCTGTTAAAGACTTAGACAAAGAAGACATTAAGTACCTCAATATTTTCCTCATCTTTGGTGACAATGTTCCTCACTCCATGAATATTTATGCATCCTTTCATGACCTTTTATTTTTTTCTTCTAATTTTCCAGAATCTTGATTATAGAAAATGCCCAGCTGTACCTGATGATGAGTGTCAAAACAGCTGACACAAGTATAGCCTATTTGTCACAACTCCACGACATTCCCAGTGCTTGCATTGTAACCTGTGATAGTACAAAGCAGTGCCATTACACATGGCACATTTTAAAGCTGCAATGCAATTAAAAGAGTGGATCCTATCTGCTACCTGGGGAAAATGTGGGTTTTAACCATTGTCAAAATATGTTTTAGAAAATATTGTAATGGTATATAGGTGTTGATAAAAATGTTCATAAATCATTAAGGTGTTATTGGTAGCACAACTAACGCTCAGAACCTGTTTGGTATTTATTATGCATCACCATTAACTATTTAGTTAAAGAGGTGGGATTTTTTTCAATCAGGAAGAAAAAAAATCATAAAAGTTACCAACAAAAACCATGAAATGTACTCTCCAACCAATTTTACTAGGTCAGAAACTAACATTACTTTATTAGCAAAACTGGATGCATGGGGAATTTTCCTCAAGCATGCCCAGTAACCTAAGAGACCAGGTTATATTCCTGAAATACATCTTCATCACATTTCCTGAACACTTGCATATGTGCTAATTATTTCCTTGGACCCATTTGGATATGGTTCTGGATCTTCTGATAAATTTTTTCTCCTTGAGTGTATCTCAAATATGTGGTCAGGTCACAATGTACTTCTCTAATCATTCTTTGCTCTGACACACAATCCTGGTTATCAAAGCTAAGATATCAGCTAGTACAGATTAATCACTGATATAAGTAAACAAGGAAGCGTTAGCTGACACAAGACTTATTAGTCACAGATGTAGGGAGTTAACACAAGGGCACATTAATCTCGGACATTTGTACTAAGCATTGAATGGTACCAAACTAAGTATTAACCATGCATATGAGGATCATACACTATGTGTTAAAGTTAAAATAATTTTCCAATATCTTCCCCCACTGCTGCACAGATTTCTTCTTAAAGAAATATATCTTGTTTGATAACAGAAGGGTTCTCTTTAACCTTTATACATCTGAAAGATTTTTACCCTTCTTTTTCCCAGTACTCATTTGTACATTAAATTAGGAATTATGTATAAAATATTACTTTATTTTCCAAATATTTTAATTATATTTGTGATCCTGCTCTTATATATTATGCATGGGAAAAATAAATGGCTACATTCGAGCATTAGCTATTCATTTGAAAAAGGAGGTGTTTGAATTCATATAAATTTACATCCTTAAATGATAACTATGCAATTGGAATGAAAACAATTTATGCTTCAGGTACAGCATAGTGTAAAAATAGATTAATTTCAAGAGGACTGTAATACTTTGGAGGTGCCTTCTGTGTCTTCTGTGTTAATAAAACAGCTTGAAGTTTGCCAAAATATTCTCTTAACTGATAAAAACAAAGCAGTCATAATCTATGTCTTTTGGTATCATCTAGTATTGCTGTATTGTGCTGAAAAACAGTCACCCAGCACTGCACCTCAGAAGTGTCTATTTCTGGTTAACCCATTCCTAAAGAAGGACAGGTTCTGTCTTCAATTCAGACATAAAATATCTCTACATTCAGGGAATGTGTACAGCTTTATACATGCTCAGAATACAGACCTGGCTGTAAAATTGATCATGGCCAGTTTTTTGTAATCTTCAAAAGAGCAATGCTTTTTTACTTTTGTGCGCACAAGAGGACCTAAAATTAGGTCTTTTCCAACCATGAGAATAATTTTTTCCTAAGAATTATAAGAGCTCTATCATTTGATCTGCTTTGACTTGATTTGGAGGACTATATAAATCTTCCCACTGAAATAACAGGAAAGGCCAAAAAGGGAACATCTTACTCTGCCTGTACTCTCATATTGTCTGCCCTGCTGACGTACACATAAAAAGGAAAAACCTGTATCAGACATATAGTCTCAACGAAAATGTCAGTGGACTGAAGGTTGATTAGGCCCTAGGTATTTGTATTGTATTGTGGCTAAACTGTTTGCTGAATTGTAGATGACTGCAGGCGCAGACCCCACCACACTCAGGCGTCAGGTTTGGACTCAACGCTTTGGACAAGTTCCCTTAGTGCCTGGGCCTACATGAAGTCTTATTTTTTAAAAAATTGTGTGATGTCTTCCTGCTGTACAGAAAGAGATGTCACAAACACACATAGCAGAAGGTAACACACTACAAATAATGCTATCACAGCTTTTATCATGTTAAAAGTTAGAGCAGCAAAAATCTCTATTTTAAGGGAAATGTCCATCGACACACAGTGATTTAGACAAATGTTGTTACTTTATTTGTGTGTAGCATTAAAAAAAATGAAAAAGAAATAATTTAACCACGTGAGAAAGAATAAAGGAAAAGGAAGGATTTCAGAAAGGGAGTGATCACACTGTTTGTACAAGAACTACCTTTTTTCACTGACTGAGAACAAGTGACTACCATCCACTCTATGAAAAATGACATGTAATGGAGATTACAACTCCAACTCTAAAATGGAAGGAAACCAAGGCTGCAAGAGAAAAGAAAGGAAGTATGTTTCTCTTCTCATGTAAGAGAAAGATGCTTTTAAAAACAACTGAAGACAAAATCTGCCCAAGTAATGGAAAGCCAATCATCAAAAAAATTTGTTCCAAAGGCACAGAAAACCATACCTTTAATTTTCTTTACATATCCTTTTCACTGTTTGAGGATTCTCTAATTTACAAACCTACTATATTTACTATTGGTTTGTGCCCAGACCTTCCAAGGCTTTCAAGAGTCCAAGTCATGTTTAAGATTTCAAGGGAAATTGGATTCCTATACAAGGACTAAAACACCTTAGAGAACAAAACACTTGAGGGAAGATTTTGATACAGTTCTTTTTTTCAGGGGCATTATAATTTTCCTGGTAAAGGCTTGATCTTCCAACACATATATTTTTAACTTAATGCAGTTTACAGCATCAGTGATGAATATTAAGTTACTTGAAGCACATAGATTCCCATGGTTCCAAACATGTACAAATTTTGGTTTTTAGTTCAAAGGGGAGTTGGGATTTTATTGAAATCTTTTCCTCAAAGATGTTCTCATTCTCTTTGTATGTAGTACAGAATATCTTTACCTTCCAGAAATCCCAAGATTCAGCTGAAAATATGACCATCTAAGTTGGCCTTATTGAGTGAAACTGGAAAAGCAATACATAACTGGAAGCTACCTTATATAAATACACTTTCTCGTACTTGACACCATTATTATAGGTGAGTCAAAGCACTACTAAGTACAGAGGATCATTTGTGCATGGCAAGTTCAATTTTAATTCATGTTTCCATTTGTAATGAGGGAAGCATTTGATTTAGGTTCAAATTTAAATGATGAACTCTCACAACACCTGACCAAATATCACCTAACCAGTTCAGGATAAACCTATATAGCCAGGAATTTCTAAGTAATGTCACCCTGGATGGAGATGGGGCCTTTCTGAGTACAGCGCAGGAAGTTCTAGCTGTTGAATGAAGTGCGTGGAAATAAAAAGCACTAAGTGCGTGCTTAGTGGAAATAAACACCTCAAACATGACCTTAAAAGTACTGACACAAAATCCCAGTGTGTGGTTTGCATGGGAGTCTTTTCCTTCTGTAAGACTAGCAGTACAGTTTCATGGTTTTAGTTTCCCCATAAATGGCCACAGAGCTCTGAGACAGTGATGAAAGGCAGTCAGTGGTCTTCCAGAGGATCCTCCCTCACACATACGCACCCTCTCCCTTTAGATCGTCTCTGATGGGCAATATGGTTTGTCCTAAGATAAGAATACCACATGGGAATTGCAGGAGGAACTGTCTGCATACTTACATAACGTATTGATTCAAAAATGGGGCAGTTGTGATGGTTGTGGTTGACTTTGGCACACACTGGCCTACGAAATGGTTTAAATGCTGCTGTAGACTGGGACACCTGGGCAAATTGATCTCCCAAGGTTGCAGGCATGTCCTGCCTGGCAGGGACACCTGCAGAGTACGTCGAGCCTGAAGACAGCAAACAATCGCTTTTGGACAGGTGAGTCAAAAAACTAAGATCTGGTTACCTGTGGAGATAAAGTCCTAAAGCAGCTCCATAGGAGCTTTGTTGCTTTCTAACTGTTTACTCTGCAGGGCCAAAGACTGTAAACATGTACAAATCTAGACAAACCTGCATATATTATAGCCCTTTAGACTTGTTTATATTTTTTAGCGCATTGGCAATATTTAGTAACTTTATTAGCAATACGTCTAATCATAATTATCCACTTAATTAACTGTCATACTTCTCAAACCTTACCAGGACCCTTCTTTCTACTACTCTGCTACAAGCTCTTGGTGGCAAACTCTTCATAGCATGCAAAAAATCTGTAGACCCCTCCTACATATCAGCCCTCAGTGCAACTGAAGGTCAGGTAACTGAGCAACCCAGGTAGCTGGGTTTTGTTTGGCTCTTCGAACTTCTCACAATGTGTAGAAACTCCTGCTTCCCCACCTCAGACTGCTTTAATCTTTTGCTTGAGTGCTCTCTCCTCAGCCCTGGTGTAAATGGTTTTGGCTGCCTCACAGATGTCAAACAGGATTTAGATAATGATGATGTCAGGCATTGCTATGTTGAAAGTCATTTTGGGCAAGAGTATTATTTTTCAAGTGACAAGGAAACTGGGAGGAAGAAATAATTCATAAGGAAAAATAGAGGTGATTTCCATGAATGTTTCAGCATGCACAGCACTGTGACCTTGTCAATTGGCTCAAGAATGCTCATGGTTTATCTTTCCCTGCATTCCTTCTGAAGCAAACAAGACTAATAGAAATGTGACTTCTATTAGCTTATGCACAGTGTTCTTTACAGTCTGTGCCAGTCAGACCTACTTGAGAAAGATATTAATTTTAAATGCAAAGGCCCAAATCACCTTAAAACATTTTCAATAAGTAAAGAGAATTTATTCACTTCAAATAAAATTGAAGCTATTTTTTATTCTGGGTTCATCGTAAATCTATGTGGGTTTTTTTTAATGTGACATGACGAGAACAACTGTAATTATCTCTCATTGTATGGGATTATTTTATTGTCAGATTAGACCAATCTGATACGTGTTACATGTTCCCATTTATTTTGAAGAATATGAAGATCAATGAGGATAAGAGTAAGATATTAATGAGGTGTTCGAGTTTCGAAAAAATAGCATATAATAACAATTGATATTTCTTAAGAGTTTACATTGTGGAACATCATGAATGTAATTCATAAAGGTAGCAGTACCTATACCCTACGATATCCTTCTTCTTTACGTGGAACCATTACTAAATACAGAGGGCTGCATAAGCTGAGACAGGCTGAGAATTCATTCCTTGTATCTGGAGTGTACCATGGCAGTGACAAGTCTGCAGAGTATGCACATCAGCACACACTTGTGCCTTGCCCCTGCTCCAACCCCAGTTGGAACTGTACTACGAGAGAGAATGAGGGCAGCAACAAAAGGCTGCCAACTAAGGTGAAACTATGACCATAAATACAGATTTCAAAAGCAATTACAAGTATTTAACATAGCCTTGAATACTTTGTTTGATGTATTCTTACAGAGTTTTTTAATTGTCATAATTGTAAGTCTAGGTCTTAAATAAATTTGCAATTCCAACTTCACAGTTGCAAATTCTTCTCATTTGAATTGTTAAACCGTATAAGCCAGAAATTCAATACATGTTTTAGACTCAGGTACAGAGACTGTTTTTGCTTAAGAACTTTTGGCAATAAAATTTAGGTAAAGTTTTACTTCATTCAGTTTTTCTTTGAATACTTTCTGTAGTAGCCATAACCATAACACTTCCATGCAAAGGCAAAACTTCTGGGGGCAACCATTCAGATTAAGACTGAAAGGTATGTAGGTAAAAATAAGCAATAGGAACAGACTGAAGGTGAGTACAAGATGGCAAAATGAGTCTATAAACTCATTACTGCTTTGCTGTTCCACCTTTGAAGAGAAGCTACACTAAATTTCATTTAACTGCTAGTCTTGTGAAAAAAATACAACCATTTTAATTTCCGAGGTATTCAAAGTAAGACTAATGTATTTTAATACTCTTTAGAAGATATAAATCACTGTCCTAGAGCTTGTCTAACATTCTGGTTTAATGACTGATATTTCATACTTGTATATAAAAAGGGAACATCATTAAAATAAATGTATATCAGAAAAAAAGACTCTAGAAAAAGAGAATCAGTGAATTCCTCTCCCAGGAATGTGTATTCTGTGAAAGAAGTTATCATATTTACATTAACTCTTTTAAATGGTAGCAGCAGTAGGTATATTCAAACCAAAGCCTCAAAAATGATCTTAAGGACTTTGCAGAAAGGAATGTAATAATAATAGAAGAACAGCTATTGGATTTCTTTAGAAAAGCTTTGGCATATTAAAAAAGAAAACTAAATAATATAAGCATTGTCATTAACTTCAGAGAGGTTCTTTGAAAACATCTGAGAGGAATTTTTGTTCTTTGAAGCTGTGCAGTAGAAAAGGTGTGTATGAATTATGCTCTGACTATGCTGTTATTGCACTATTATTGCCAGCACAAAAGCTGATTATTCAAGATATTGAAAGAGTTTGTTCTGAACCTGGAACTCCACCTGGTCATTCTGTTCTGTCAATGGAAAAAACCCGTGTGGACTATCATTGGTTAAAACCCCCACAAAATAAAAGACATTATGCATCCTGGTACTGAATTTGAAAAAAAAATATTTCCTTAAGATCAAAATTACAAAACTTGTACTTTTTATTAAGATGAGCAGTATTTAATGATTACGGTGTAGAATACTAGTGAGGTAATTAACTGTCACAAAACAAACAAATCCACTAAACCCCTCCAAAAAAAATTTAAAGTCCTGAATCAAAGCATTGAAAAAAATGCATGGTCAAACAAGAAAGCAAATATACAAAAAATAAAAAAAAAAAAAGAAGGGAAAGCAATATCACATGTAGATATTTTTGGACAAATATGTCCTCCAATTTCTCCAGTAGTAAGACTGAAATCATGACTGTTGGACAAATATGTCCTCCAATTTCTCCAGTAGTAAGACTGAAATCATGACTGTTGTTCCCTACATACAATGCTGTGGTTCCCATAGGATATTGCATGCAAAAGAATACACACAGAAATACAGGTGACACTTCTGTAGAATTGTTGGAAACATATTCAACCTGAGCCACTGTTTTAAAACATATGGAATTAAAAATATATACAAATACATATTGCAGTTTCATTGGCATTGAGTGGCTTATAAGTAGAAATTCTCCTTCAGTGGTCTCTTCAGGGCAATATTAGATAAGGAGAAGGGTTGAATTAAAAGCAGCTGTAAAAATGGACATTGACCTGAGGTTCAGTCAGACACTGAAGAATACAATGTCTCATTAAGAATACTGCTTTCCCTTAAGAGTTTAAACCAGGCATAGCTGTTAGAAAGAAAATAAATGTAAAAGGAATTTTTGGAAAATATGTGTTTATATTTGGATGACCTTAATAACCCACTAGGACATCTTGTAACAGTGTTGACTCATGAGAAGATTGCTCATTTCTTGTCATACATTGTCCCTCAATGAGGACGAGATCTGTGCATCCTTCAGGTCTTGCATATGGGAAGCACATGGTCAGAGCCACAACCACATATCCTGACCAAACCAAACAAAGCTGAAGTGTCAAATAAGCAAGGTCTCAGTTATGTGTTTTGTATCTTTTATGCCCCTCTCCCATCTCAGCTCCATCCACTGCTCTACATTTCAGATCTATTCATTGCCTCTTAGCATCTTGTAAGTGACTGTGGTCTGTCTTGAGGGGTCAGTGGGAAATGTGATCTCAAAAGAATTGCCCAACAGAGATAATAACTAAGTTTCAAAGTTAAAGGAAAACATATCATAACTACTGCCCTTTTAAAAAGCCCAAATAGCCTCTACAGTTCAGAAACTCTTTGCTGTTCTTTTCCATAAAGGTTTTGGTGCTTAGCCTTTACTCTCTTTAAGAGACAGGTTAACATATACCTCCTTTTCGTTGGGTTTTGACTTATTTTTTGTGCCAGATCATTGAATTATTGCAAATCATCCTAACTTTATATATAACTGTCACTAGTTTTCTTCAGAGAGTTGATATGTTCGGCGAAGCCTGAACATAATGTTGATTAGTCATCGAGAAGGTGTGTTTTCAATTTGTTGAAATTTAGGTAAGCCTGAATAGAAATCTAATTAATAGGATTTTTGCATCTCTCTCACATCGAGTTTTGCAAATCTGTCCTACAAAAAAAAAGTTAAAACAGACCAAACGAAGGGAACAGAGATATTTCACATACCTTGTTTCTTGAATTAGTAGGAATTAGTTTTAATGGCACATTTTCTTGGAGAAAATTACTTTAGTAAATCTACAGTTCATACATGTAATTTAGAAATCCTGTCATACTCCATAAGTGATTTTCCTGAATTTGGGCTGGGTTTGTCTCTTAAAATACCTGAATTTACCCACAAAAAGAAACACCAGCATTTACTCAGAGAAGGATTTGAATATTTGATTATATGGGTAGGTGATTGTCATGATGTTTTTTAAGTAGAATGATTACTTGTCTGTTCAAGTTGGTCCACTAGGAGCTTACATGCACAGAAATTGAATAATATTATATTTACATATCTTTATTACAACTTACTGCAAGTTGTTATTGTCAACACTAAATGAGATATTTCTGTCGATTCAGTATCTAGAGGTATCTAGTGTATTATGTCACACAAGTTTTTTGTATTCACAGTGAAAATGATAGTATAATTAAACTGCTTCCATATTCTTTGTTTACTAAAACTTTGAAGAGCTAATGGGTATAAGTCTGCTTGCCAGACTGTAAATTTAATTTTTACTTTTTAACCCTAAGTTTTTCTTCTTCTCCTGAGGTTAAATTGATAGAGAAGTGGTGAAAATTCAGTTCTCCCTGTGGGTGTTCTTCTTTCACAGCAGCTGTAATATCAGGAGGTTTGGTACCTGTAGCAGAGATCAAAAAACCTCACCCCAAATCAGAAGTAGCTGTATCAGCAGGTAGGGAATGGACTCGTGTACCGTACTGCTCCAGCACTGGTAGTAACAGTACACAGGCTCATTTAGAGCTCCAGGTATAATATTTTTCCTCTGGCCCCTCCCATTTGCTTTCTTCGAGTTGCGCTTGCATAGGGTTGCAACTCTGGGTGGGTAAGGGAGAGCAGATGCTGGTGGGCACTGACCTTCTAACATGCCATCCCGGGACTCCTTCAGGAGCTCAGGGATGGGAGTGGGCTTCTGGCCTTCAGTTGATTTACGCACAAAAAGTGATTTTTGCAGAAGGAAAACAATCCTTTAGTTGGTATTTCTCCAAATAGAGGGAGAGGAGCATGGGTATGTATCCCTTTTTCAGGAACAGTAGCAGTGGGAGAAGTACTAGATGTAGAGTACCTTGTAAGAACTAAGACTCAGCTTAGATGGGTACTTTCATTTCACACATAAACATTTAACTTTGAGAATTAAAGCTGTGTTGGACCACAGAAAGTGCACATATCTACTGAAAAGTGGTTGGTCGAAAATAATATTGGCTTAGCACCTATAGAATGTGTCCTATAACATGACAGATTGAAGGTACTGCAAGATGAAAACCAAAATAAAATAAATCCCGACTTTCTGTAGAATTTTAAAAATATGATTTTCCTTTTGTCCATCCTAGCAGAAATAAAAATTCAGCTCCAGTTTTTGGGTTTGGGTTAATTTATTCTCCCTACCCTTCTACTTTTCTTTCCATGCTTCTGGAGGAAAAAAAAAGGCATTTTCATGTAGTGACTTTTTCATTTATTTATTTTTATTATTTAGAAGTACCTAAGAAATAGATATTGGGAAATGGCTTCTTAGTTATGTGGGACAAATAACATTTGAAATCAGTGAACTGCAGAAGTACATGCTAATTGAAATTTTTATCAGTTATGATAAGTTCCTGACAGATAAGTCTGAGAAGTGTCGTCTGAGAAAAAGAACGGTGACAATAGCAGAAGTCTTGGAAGTTTCTTCATCATATGAACACTCATATGGCAAGAAAAAAACAAGATAATATCTGTTTTGCTAATGTAAGTGTATCTTGGGTCACAATAATTTCCATATGTATTGAATGTGAGTAATATCAACTTGTGACATGAAATACACAGAGGGAAAAAAGTTTTTTCTCAAACAGGAATACAAAACGAGATCTGCCTTTCTGAAGTCATGTTAGGATTATGACTACTTTGGTAACTTTTAAATTTTACAACTTTCTGAAACTTAGGTAAATTAATAATTATTTTTTGATCCGGTCCCAACAAGAATACTTTCCATAAAACTAGAAGAAAAGATTTATGATGTTCTTTCCTTCAGAAACAAAGACTTAATAACAAACAGAAAAATAAGTTTTAGATTTACTTTTTTTACATTTTGAACAAGCCATGTGCACCAGAGTTGCACACTTTCTGTTATCTGCCTTTATTTACTTCTCAAGTTTAATGTGGAAATTGTGATTAGGAGAGGTTGGGAAGGGAGTTCTGAAGATAAGTGAATAAAATTCACAGAACAGATGCAAAGGTCAAGTGTTCCTTCTTTTGTCCTGGCCTTGGTGATACTGCTTATTGGCTATTGCTGGCTTTGCTGAGCTAAGCTTAACTGTTCTCTGATGTTAGAATCACTGCGAGAGAAAAGAAAATGCTTAACATGCATTCATAGGACAGCTGGGACTCTAAACCCGCTTATTCTCACCTATTTCTGTATGTGTTCACACATAACTTAGAAAAGAAGTTATCACTGCTCTGCATTAGATAAATCCAGAATATACTACCACTCTTCAGACCCATTTTTAGAAACTAAGAATCCCAGGAAAAGTCTACCTGTGACAGGTTCAAGATACTTTATCTGGGGTCTTAAGGTGTCATCAGCAGAATTGCACAACCAAATAATGATGATAAGCTATCTTTTTTTTTTGGTAAACTACTGCTTATGTGCTAAAATGTGTATATGCAGCAAGCTTTTAAGCAGTAAATTTTTCATATTCTTGTAGGCATCAAATACCGTGGGTTTGGCTTGTCTGATGAGCAAACCACATGCACTCAAAAAACTAAATGCTGTTATGGAATAAAAAATCTGCCAAAAATTATTTTGGACTGTAATGAACTATGATCAGTTATTCATTACTGGACCTCTTGGACTATTATTCAGCATGGTACAATTGTCTAGCTGTAAGGATGTACGCAGCGGTTCACGGATATAATCAGATTATTGTGTCTCTCCAAGACAGCTACATTCTATTGTACATCAGCAGAAAAGAAGGAAACTCTGTTTTCATTACAGACAGCCTGAAACTGTGATATGAGAGGACCGGAGGGGAAGGGAGATGATGTTCTGATGTGCAGTCCCCTCTTTGACTGGCTTTCAACACTTAAGGGACTTGTAAGTTTAGCCTTGCAAAAGACCCTCTTTCTCTTCCTATCTAAAAATTAATTATGTGTTACTGGTAATAAGTATGGGGGGATTTTTTTCTGTCTGGACTGCTTACTTTTTAAATAAATTTTCTTCTCCAGCTACCTGTCATTAATGCCTGGAACCAAATTTGCATTTTTCATAAATCTGATTCGTTTAAAGTACATGTCTATGTCTCTCACAAAACCCTTCCCAAAACAGACTTACCCAATATGAAAATCTATTATATATCCAGAATAATTGCTGAGGATTTAAGAATCTGAATTTTGTTGCATATTTTACTATCTCATCACTTTCTCTTGTTATATATGTTAACGTTGTGGGAACAGATGCATACATAAACCCATGAGCCTCAGAAAAATCCATAAACCCTGCTGATAATAATCTAAGCCCAATACTAGTAGTGCATCAGTAACACATATTTAAGACAGGAAAATCTAGTTATTTATTCAAAGGAAAGGCTTGTGTCTAAAATAACTCCATCATGAGATTTTTCTCCAGTGAATTGTACCCATTCTTTTGAGCTGAAAAAATATGCCTCTAATTCAATAAAATCTTCTATGGAGCTCAGCTGAACATAACCCATTCTAATGTAATTATCCACGTTTCATTTAAAAGAGTGATCATCCTGATGGCTCAGAGTATTTCTCCTTTAATAAGTGAGAGCATTTACATTTAATTAACATGCAAAGGATTTCCTCAGGGTATTTTGTGATAACTAAAAAAACCCCAACAATCATACCAAGGAATCCAGACACACTCCTTTCTCTGTGCTATCTCAGCACAGGCAATAATGCAATAAGTTAAAATGTTATACTAGATGCATTTTTTAAAATTTAGATACTCTTCTTTCCTTATATAGATACAAAATTATATAGATGTTTTTAAGTTTGGTTAAAGATTTCAATGGTTTTTTACTGAAAAGCCTGTGGGAACTTTTATTAAGTAGCAATAAACTAACATATGCCTTGCTACTTTTTAATACAGTGTTCAGCTGTGTTTGGTATGGCAAAACTACTGTCGGCAGTGACACCCGTGGTGGGAATCTCTACATACCTGTGCAATTTCCATTCTTGATTTCTGTGCACAATATTGACAGCATGGATGTGCAGTAGCTATCTTCAATTCCTTGCCCAGAAAGTGCAAATACTTTCATTCCCTGGAAAGGTAAAAGGAATGCAAGACATATGTCAAAAAAGTTCTAAAAAGTACGTATTTTAAATCTGTGCAGGTAGCTGGAGTTGAGTGTAAGGTTTAAAAATAAGAATGTTCAGGTTCCCTTCTTCTCTGAGGCCAAAGAGTTCCTACGTGTAGCACAGATATCTAAGGATCTGTAAGTCATCTAACAACAAGTTCTGGGGTTCCAGGGCCAAACAAACTGAAGGGTGTCCTTACAACGGTCAACATGATGCAGGATGAGATGCCGGTGGTAATACCAGCAGCTGATGTCAGTTCTCAGTGTTACTCTGCAAGATATCCAGGACCAGCAGAGCACTGTGGTAAAGTTTCAAGAGTGTGGAAATGGTGTAAATATAGGCTGCTTCATGATTATCACCCTGATGTGAAGTATTGATTACAGCTCTTCTTCTAGTTCAGGTGCAACAGAATAGAACTTCTGTTAGAACAGAAGAAGTAGAAAACAAGTCACAGGTGAGCGGGGCAAAGGTTTTTGTCTTTTGGAAATATCAAGAATAGAGTTTTCTAATGTGTCTTAGTGTGTTTTGGCGGATGGGAAATACTTGATGAGTATTTTATGGAAAATTAAGAATGGGAAATGAGACATGATAGACACCTTTCTGGTTTGTTCTGAATATTTTGTTGATGTGAGGATCACTTTGCACTCTGCAATCACAGTTCCTCTTGTTCTTTCTGATACAGCTTGTTTGCTGTCTTGTAATGCTGTATGATTTTTACACTGCACAAAATTCTTGCCTCTGGGATTAAAAGACTTTTT
Source organism: Atrichornis clamosus (assembly GCA_013400975.1). NCBI lineage: Eukaryota > Metazoa > Chordata > Aves > Passeriformes > Menuridae > Atrichornis > Atrichornis clamosus. The sequence goes on from WBMZ01013083.1 coordinate 38,229, forward strand.
TTTTTTTAATGAATGTTTGAATGCTTTGACTCGAAAGGATTTTTCCTTCTAACACTGGCTAAAAGAGAAATGAGGAAAACAAGATGGGATTCATCAAGACAAACAATGACATTTACCTTCATGGTTATCTGACATGTAATGTTCCTCATGCTTGTTCTGCACTTGCTGTACTTCAGTTTATACTGTTGAAAGTGGCATTTGCACTTGAATTTGGATATAAAGTGCCAGCAAGGCATATAAAAAAAAGATACTGTGCAACAGCATTTCTTTGTTGAGGTCACTCCACCAGCCGGTGAACCAGGGAAAGTGGCTGAGACCGGCTGGTGGCAAAACTCAGGCATTTGAAAAATATATCTGTTCCAAGGAAAGGCCTCTCCCACAAGTCCTTGCGGTTGGAATGTAACCTTACCCCCAGCCCCTCAGATAAGATTAAAACTACCTCTCCCAGCAGCCTGTGTGGCTGCTTCCTGCCCCGGCCCTCTGCCCTGCCCCTTCCCTCTGCTCACTGGCTCCCTTCCCCGGCTCCGCCTTTGTACCGCCCCTGTGCCCTCAGACCCCTCCATAAAAGCAGGGTCCCCACGTGCCTCGTCCTCTTCGCCCGTCCATGCTTCCAGGAATAAACCATCTCCGTGGAACTCGGTGAGCGGAGGGCCCTCCTGACTCCTTGGCTCTGGTAATTTGAGCTATCCGCCATAGGGTGTGGGGTGCGTGCCACCAGCGCCGACCAGCAGCGCAGGGCAGAAAGAGGGGCGTGCTAGCAGGCGAAACTGCACCCGATCTGTCCCTCTCAAGAGACAGGTTGGGGTACACAGCAGCTACCTCCGACTGCCCCATCGAGCCCCCGCAATCTAAAAACCCCTATTGGCAAGCTACATTTCTTAGCCACTTTTCCTTCATCACCACAAAGTTGGAATGGAACACAATATGAAACACAGAAAATTAATTTTACTCCTAAACTCCTATTTGACAACGTATTATGCTTATAATGTACTTCAAGGCCTATTGCAGCCACTCGAAAATCCTTAGGGAATGGTATCTCCATGGCCAAACTTCCTCAGGAGAAGGGAGTTTTCTGAGGAGAGTTTCTGTCAATAAATTCTCTGTTTCCTTTGTGAATTTTGAGATTTTTGGGGGTGGGAGGGGTCCTGATATTCACCTAATTTCCTTCACATGGACATCAACTGTAATTTCAAAAAAAAATATTTTTATGTTCACCTAATATTAACCCTTTGTGACCATTACTAAAGAGAGCAAATTATGCTGCCTGTGGAAGTTGTTCTGGTTTTCCAAATTGAGTAATTCCAATCTGGGAGGAGCAGTGAAGGCTTTTTTCTGCAACAGTATAGGGCCTGTAGTTTAAAGTCTAATTTGCATAGATTCAAGCTTTAAAAAGTATATTTTGTTAAAATGTTTAAATTTATAGAAGCTACGTATTGGGCAAAAAGGAGATAGAAAAGGAAGAGAGATCTAAAACTCTGCAAGTCGTATTTGCTGCAGAAATCTTTGAAGACTTTGTTATTGATCAGCACAAGGATGAAAGAAAACATAGAAGGCAGAAAGTATCTGACAGTTGATGAAACATTTGAATTTACTCTTTACTTTGGGAGAACTTGTGTATGAACAAGAACAAAAATACTATGCGAGCTGGAAAAGCTGATGTCTGTGACTCCAGCTTAGTGGAAGACCAAACATCGTGAATATATCATTCATAAATTTTTGGACCTGACAGATTCCACAGTGAGTACTGCCAATCCAGTGAGAACAATTCTTGGAGGATTAGGTAATATTAAATGTGGATCATGCATGGCTTACTTTGAATACCAAAGCTCAGATATCTCCCTAAGCTTTGATGTATACAGATACTGTAAATTTCTATGTATGGTTTTCAAGAAAAAAATTTAAGTACAAATGCGTGGTAGATTAATTAATTAATGCAGCCCTTCCAACCATGATGCATGTAGCACCTAACATGTTTAGTAAGTGCATACCAACAGCTACCCTTAAATAACAAAAGAGATAGAACAAGATTTAACAAACTCCAAACCAAGGCTGACAATTTACTCTCCCTTTGTGTTAAAGAATTAATGTAAGTTACTTGATTATAAGGACATCTTGACAGTTGAGTTTTTACTGTATTTCTGCCTAGGTCTTTGTGGATATTCAAAAATTGTCTTTTATATTGCTCTCAAAAAACATAATACTACCATGCAGATTAAATAAGTGCACTTATTTGGTCATTCTCTCTTCTTAAAGTGTCAATATTGGTTTCTTACAGTTGAAGTTTTAACCGGTATAATAAACCCACACCAAATTAATTGAAATTTAATAACCTAATGGAATGTTACTGAGTCTTAAAAGTTATGTTGAGCTCTTAAACTTTTCATTGTTTTCAAGAGGTGAAAATTGTCTAATAGGTCTGTGATTGTCACACAAAATAACACACTGAAACACACTGGTTAAATTTAATGCAGAAGCAGACACAAAGAAAACCTCTAGTCTGCATATTGGAAATTCCTGTTTTGAAGGCATGGCTACGGTGATGCAAGGTTTGCCAAAGTAATCACTGCAGTATTGACAATCACTGCTTGCTTCGACACTCAGTCTGTAGTCATGCTGTCTGAGTCATGTTGCAAGGCTGTAAAATATATTCTGCAAAGAAAAGATCTTGCATATTTTTACACTTCATCACAGTCTAGTCCAAATAATTTTATGTCCTGTAGTAACCTTAAAATAATCCAAGTACTATACTATTCTGACTTATTTTGTGGTAGTTTCCGTAATAGATCAAAAGAAACAAATGCTAGTTATACCTCTGCCCCATATTGTCCAGAATCAGGGGTAACACTGTACCATTTATGATAGATTTTTCAAGTTGTTCTATTTTTGGAAAAAACATGCGTACATTTCTCTGAATTTTATTTTAGGCAAAATCCAGAGACATTTCACTGGAAATAATCACTGAAAAATAGTGTTAAGTTGATGATATTCACATGATTTGGAGAGGTTTAGGAAAGAGGATGAAGTTAAAACTTGGATGGTAACATTTTTTAATGTAAGTGCTGATGCTATGAGTGAACCATTTCTCACTCCCTGTAAAGTCTTGACTGCTACCAGGGTTGTCATTGCTCAATGCCCATGTAATGCTATGCAGGCATGACTAAGGTGTGGTTCTCTTCTTGAGATATTTCCAGGCTACTACTTTCTCTCTTGCCTTTTGATGGGTTAATTCTCATAAAAACTCTCTCCAATGCTGCTGCTAAATCCAATACAAGTTTTCTTCTTCAGCCTTGGGCCTTTTTTCTTTGCTTTTTGTAATTTTATTTTTTCTTCTTTTCTGCATGAAAATGTATCTTTAGAGTCCACAACTCTTTAGTGAATAACATAAGCAGTGCTAGGATTATTATATCTTTATTTGTATAATAATAACAATGTTTCCTGAAGGTATCAGGAATTTGCTTTAGCCTCAGACTAGTTGAAGTATCTTTGTCAATATTTAATCTCTATTGACTCGTGGCTTGATTACAATGCATAATGCTGACCACATCAATCTTCCCATAAAGCCTGGCTTCTGCTTCTGACAAAACTCTATTGATACATATGATTCATTCTGACATTGCAAAGCTAAAAACTGCTGAGACTTTCACTCTCTATAAATCTGTGCATTTTTTTGCCCTGAAAGGACACATAGCAATATCTTGCTAGGTTAACTGTTTGTCCTTTTTTGTTTCAAACGCAAAAATGAAACAGAGCAATAACAAATATAAAAAACTATGTGAGTAAATTGTATTTTTTCTTTTGAATATCTTCTCCTTTCTTCTGGAAACCCAAAGCAAACTAAAGATATTTCTTTCTTATTTCAGCATTAAACAATTCTCCCCAGGAAAATGTCTTCTCATGTGCTTAATTTTGTGATACTATGAAGTCTTTTCCTGAAGAGATATGTGTTTAGGTGTTGAAAGATTTTGTTGAGCTTTGTCCAACTTTACTTATTCTTTTATAATCTGAAGTATTATGAAGTGATATATATTACTTTGCTGTCTTGTTTTTAAGAGGAAAATATATATTCCCAATAATCTAAATGCTTTTGGCAATTTTTTGTCATATATTGTTTTCCTTTTTTTGTGTTTGATCTCTAAAAGCAGATAATTTGTATAAAAGATACCACATGTTCACATGAACACACAGTTCATCAGAATATCTCTCTTCTAAGGTTTGGATCAGATAGTTAGTAGATGTGGGTATAGATGGGGATAATCCAAAAAGTCTAAAACCTATTGCATGCAAGTATGAATATATGCAGAACTGATTTGTAGGATGTCAGATAAATTCAAAAAGCAACAAGATGAAAACAATAGGAGATAAATATCTTCCACAAGACATTTTTGAAACAAATATCTCAGGCTTAAAAAAAGGAGATTTATATGTGTCTTGTTTATTTACCCTTACAGAGACAACATTCAAATCTATGACAACGTCTGGCTGTAAACAAAATGTATACCCACAGGTGTCTGCATGCAAGCTTTTGGTGTAGCAGATGCATGCAGAAATCTGGCAGAATAAAGAAAAGCTGGTATATCTAACACAGTTGGGTAGTCATAAATGGATAAGCATCTGTTCTGTTGCTTTCTGATATCTTGGCTTAGAAAATAGCAGGTTAGAGTCATAAGTATGCTTCCTGTTCATTACAACGTAATTTTGTGGTAGGGTCTAGAAACTTACTGCAGTATACAAGAAGAAATAATTAGAAATAAGTCTTACAGAACAAATAACAGATCTTTGAAAATGAATGTGGCGTAGTATCGTTGTTACTTATTAATTGTGTACTGCTTGGTATCTATTATGTTTATGTAGTCTTTTTCTAAAGGTCAGCTCTCCATTGTCTGTCATCCCACAGCAGTTCATCAACTCAGATGTAATTGTATATATGTCAACTCAAAATTGAACATGGTATTTGGCCCAGAATATCTATGGAACAGATAATCACCTAATCTACATCAACCTGGGCTGACCAGCTTTGAGTTCAATTAGCTCAGAGACTGCCCTTTATTTTTGCATTTCACTTAATTTTTGATTCACCTGGAAGTGGTGATTACATTTGCCTCAGGAGATTTCTAGTCAGATTTTCATATTTGATTGAGGGTCTGAAGTTAATAATATGTAGCAATAACTCTTCATTTCTGCATTGTCTGCAACACTTTTCCAGTTAATAGAGACTATTAAAAAATCACTCTTGTACAGTCAGTCTTGTGATTATAATGATGCTTTCTTGTTTACTGGCTCAATTTCTAGTTTAGGTATCAACACTTTTCAATTTGAAAGAAAACAATAACTGTGAGGTTCTCTAACACATTAAAATTTTTTATTGTTGTGGTTTACTACAGCAGTGTTCAAAGATTCTGTCAATATAAAAATTCAAAATGCAGCCTGCACATACCTACCTGATTCATTTATTGAATTGTTAAGAAATCTGTTTCTTTTCATTGTCCACAATTTGTTGTTTTTTGACTTGTGAGTAGCTGTGCCTAAGTCTACACACCCCTGAAGTGACAGGAATCTGCAGAGCAAGCACAAATAGAAACAAAGACAGTACATAAGGTCTATGGCTATAGTAGTAAAGGGTTTAGATGTAAAGATGACACCGAAGTGTTGCCACTTGTTAATCCAAATAAATAAATAATTGCATAATATTACTCCCTTTCAGAAGCACATTTGGGGATCTCAAGTGCAAAACAAAATTCTTCTCCATCAGCAGTATGAAGTGTGGGTCCACTTCTGCATTCCGTAAATCTCCATTTCTTTACTCATCCTGAAAACTAATCTCAGGCTGTGTCTGAATCCATGATGGAATACACAAACACCACAACCTGATGAAGTTCTCACCTGCCTTCTTTAGAATCTAAGACACACTGGCACTGCAGGATGTCTGACTTCCAAATATTTTGTTCCTCATGAAGAGATCCTCTGATTCATGTTGAAGCTACCTTAATAAATACACAGCAGTATACCTGTGACCTCGGTAGAGCACAGGGATGTGGTTTAGTTGTGTACGGAGAGGATCAGGAAAGCCAAGGCACAGATGAAACAGGACAAGGCATGGGATGCAAAGAATATCAAGAAGGGATTCTGTAAGTACATAAGTCAGAAAAGAAAGGCCAAGGAGAATGTACCCCCCCTCATAAGAAAGTAGAACTAGTGATAACAGATATGGAGAAATCTGAGGTACTCAATGAGTTCTTCACCTCACTCCATTGGCAGTCAGGCTTTGTCCATCTCTCAGCTTCCCAAACCTCCAAGGCAATGCTGGGGGAGCCAAGTCCCTCCCACTGTAAGTGGAGAGTAGGCTGAAGACCACTTGATGAAACACGATATAGACAAGTCTATGGGGCCTGATGAGATACATCCCAGGGTCCTGAGAGAACTGGTTGATGTTGTTGACAATCCTCTCTCCATACATTCAAAAACTCATGGCACTCAAGGAAGTCCCAGATGACTGGAAAGAGGGAAACATCACTTCTGTTTTTAAAAAGGGTGTAAAGGAAGATTCACAGAATCACATGCAGAACCACAGAATCAACTAGGTTGAAAAAGACTTCTGAGAACATCAAGTCCAAACTAACATCACCCTGTCAACTAGACCACGGTACTAGACTACTTAGCTATTATAGACAGCATCTAATTATTCCCAGGGTATGACATGAAATATGTAGATGAATATAAATAGTTTACATACTGAACGGACTGTTATATCATCACCTCTGGGTAAAGAATAAACCAGGGTAATAAGCCTTTCCTCCTAGTGAGGGGCTTCCAAAAAGACTAGAACAGGGTAGACTATATCAGGGCCAAACTTATGGGTGGTCATTGTGAAATTTTCATTAGCACTTATTTCTCTCAGTGAAAATAGCTTTTATTTCTTACTAAAATATATTAATCCTGGTGTAGAGTAGCTGAAGTCTCCATGGGAATTAAGAAACCTGGTTTAACAAACAGTGAAAATAGGCAGGATTTTTTAATGTAGAATTTCATATCCTTTGAAAAAAAGGTTACTTTACTGTAATCAAGGTTTAATATGCCATGTAAAATAGACTGAAGTCCTTTTCCTGCTCAAATTAATGGAAAAGTTACTTGTTGCCCAGGGTTACATTATCCGTCAAAATTTGTCTCATGTTTCCTGAATGTATTGTGAACTGTATGTATATATGAAAATATATACGAAGTTATGTGTGTTATGAATATAATATGCAAATTTCACCCACAAAGACAATTCACTACTTATTTTAAGTGTATCTAGGATGTTAAGGCTGAAAATTCACTGCAGTTCTTAAACAGGCATTTACAAATCTTCCTCAAGCTTGATCTTGTGTTTCAGCAACATGATGACAGGCAGCAGTGAAAATGGAGGTTTTCTTTACCTTCTTCTAGTATTGTTACTGTTCTTTGACCCTCAGGAACAAAGCCATTTATCACTATTCTTTGATGAAGTAACAAAATGCCTCATACTCTGGGCAGGACAGTTAAATTTTAAAGTTCTAACTACTCAGGTGTATATGGAAAAATTGTGAAGATTATTTAGCTAAATTTCAGTCTTTGTTTTATAAATAAAAGAATACAACAGATACATACTCACCAATACAAACTTTTAATTTATAAAATTAATATTATAATAATGAAATACTGTTTTAAAAATAACACATGATCTCTTAACTAAGATTTTCTACTTATCAATACACTGGAGTGTCCAACTTGCATGTAAGGAGCAATTTAAGCTAATGTCATCTTGATTGCTGATGATTTTCTTTTTTCTTGCAGATTATAAATTTAAATAATTTGAATATATATTGGCTCAATGTAATGTTCTAAACTCGTGTTGCACTGTCATATATTCACTTGGCAAACAGTTCTCTGTGGAGTGAAAATTTATTTTCAGCCAGAAAAAGTAGCTGCATACACAGAGTGTGCTCCTGCAATATATAGCTGTCTGGGAAAGTCCATGTTTTGGGGACAGATGATCTAGTGAGAATACTGTCTGGACCAGAAAAAGTGTGAGAAGTTATTGAGAGGACATTCTTTTTACTGATAACTGCTGAAGCTGGAGAGAGAAGGCCAAGAATATCTAGTTTCAGTGTAGACTCTGCTGGATAACCTGTGTAGAATGGGCTAAGATTGAGGTGAACGTAGGGTGTGGGTGAATGCACAACCATTGTACAGAAGTACAGCACACTCTGGAATTATTATTTGCTTGGTTTTAGGATACTGTGGAAGTTTAAAAATTAAGGAGTTTTCCAAAGCCTACAGAACCCATAAGTGATGTTTAGCAAGGAAAAGGAAGAAGAATTCATTATATTCTCTCCACATATGGGATGGGTCTGATATTACTCCAGTAACTAGAATAGTGTAGAATAGAATAGAATAGAATAGAATAGAATAGAATAGAATAGAATATTTCAGTTGGAACCTGCAACAATCATCCGATCCAACTGCCTGACCACTTCAGAGGACTGACCTAAAGTTAAAGCATGTTTTAAAGAGCATTGTCCAAATGCTTCGGCCACTGCAAAAAATACCTTTCAAAGAAGCCTGTTCCAGAGTTTGACCAACCTCATGGTAAAGAAATGTTTTACTAATGTTCAGTCCGAACTTCCCCTGATGCCATTTTTAACCATTTCATTTCTTATCATTGAATCCCAGGGAGAGGATCTCAGCACCTCCCTCTCCAGGTCATTTCCTCAGGAAGAGAGCAATGAGGTTGTCCTTCAGCTTCTTTTCCTCCAAATGAAACAAAAGCAGTGTCCTCTGCTGCTCCTCATAGGACATGCTGCAGATTTTGGGAGCAAGCTTGGAAGCAGAACTGAATACTGTGGAGGAAGAGGCAAGTCTCATTTGTCACACCTAGATAGCAATTGAACAGCAAAAGAAAATACTTGAGGTGAGAGTTCTGGGCTGAGAGACGATCATTGCTGGAAGATTTCATGCTTTGCAGAGGAGAGAAGGCTGAAATAGCTCGTGTACAGATAAACATGACCAGCTTTGCTTAGCTGAGATCAGCAGACTCACAATGATACCCATCAAAGCAGCAGAGCCAGGCTTGAAAGATACTTGAAAGTGGAAGAATAGTTGAAATTATTAGTTTCATTCAGCAATGTTAAAAAGCAGAACAGTGTATAAAGGATTGAGACAGAAACCTGATAGATTACCTAATATAGCAGGATGCAGACTTAGACTTCCTCATTTCTGTCTGAAAAAGTCAGTATGGAGTGAAAATGGAAGATTGTAAAGTTAAAGCATCAGACAGGTGGGGCAGTCTTTTAAAAGTATGCGGTAGTCATGCTTAGACTGGTAACAGGTATGTGAAATACAATAGTAATTTCCAGCCTGTAACTGTAAGATGCCTTCATTTCCAGGGCTATGTATATTGTAGAGTATGAGAACATGTGTACCCTGTTTAAACAGATCAAACATAAAATGTTATGTTCTGTTATGTCTCTACTTACATGGTTCTTATTTGTTTTGAAATAAAAAAGAAAAATAAAATAATTCAAATATTTTTTAAATGTGTATAAATGGAGAGGCATTAAACCACTGGGGTAATACATAAAACCAAATACTTTTCTAGCAATTAAAATATTTTAAGGAATTCTTTTCAACAGTGTTTGTATCTTTAGGACACCATTGTTACTTACATTTAAGTCTACAAACATTGATATTAGTTTTATGAAACCCCTGCTTTTGAGATTTGAGTTTAAAAAACTAGAAATCTATACACATTACAGAAACCCACAGCCTACTTTGGGCTTTAGCCGCTTTCCTTATCATAAAAAATACTGATCTCTACAAGAAACTACTGCTGTTTTGCTAAAGTTTGCATAAGTTTCTTATGTAAATTTATACACCAAGCAGACTGCAGTAAAAATGAAAATGAACTCTCACCACTTTGGTTCACTTGTTGGCTTTTTAAAAAATGGATTTTATACCTAAACTTTTTATTTTCAATGGTCAATTCCCACATATATTTCTACAGTCTTCAATGCTATGTTTGCCTGTAACTTCTAATATTTGAAAGTCTTATTTCAGAAATATCTTGTTATTTGCCAGATGGTTAGAATACTTTATTTATCCAGGTCTTGGGAAATACAGTTTAAAGGGTGACGCAACTTGGATTTCCTCAGGAGACAAAGAAGACCTAATTTGGAGAAGTTTTAGCTGTTGTGAAACTCTTAGCACTTCTCTCCAATCACTCTGGTTTCTCTTCAAGTTGTACCAAGTTGCCAGATTTAAGGACTCTCCTCAGAATCTTAAGATGTGGAGAATGGGTTTCAGCTCCTTCAGCCCCAAAACATGTAACCCGTATAACAAGATAATGCAAGAACCTATACCTCAAGCTAAAGCCTACTCAGATTGTTAAAGGAATACTTGTAACTGTTTACTTATGGCCCCAGAAGAGAGTGTCAGTGCTGTTGACAGCTGAGCATGCCTGGCACTGGGATATTCTTGCAACAGTAGTGCTGCTAGGAGTCAGAGGAGAGCAAGATTTCACCACAGAAGAGCGAGGCATACGTTTAAAAGGGCAATCACAAGAGTCAGCTGAGGTGCTAATAAGTACCAGAGTGTAATAGTTCTAGGACTTCAAGACTGGAGCCAACATTCAGGAGCTAAATATAATTTTGAAATAGGTGTCTGACCTCTGAGGCTTGACCATGTCAGTCTTCCCTCATCTTTGGCTGAAACAAGGAATAGTGATCAATGTCAGAGAATGAATATTTTTCTTAATGCACCTGATCTACCTCGTCAAAACCTAATCCTGTTAGAATCTCTGTCTGCAGGGTTTTGCTCTGTTTAGTTATGAGACTCCTTATTGATTTTTTTGAATTTGCTTCATTTTTTTTCTTTTTTACTCCTCACACCTGTTATTTTCTTCCCAAAATCACTCTCTCATAAAATTTCATACTGTTTTATTCATAATAAATCATGTTTGTGCTTTCCCAACCAGCTGAAAATAAAATACTTAAGTCTATACCTGCGGCTCACTCCTGTTTGTAGCCTATTAATTCAAAATTGTGTGTCATCCTTGTTCTGCCTGTTTGCTGATCCAGAGTTTTTTTCCATGTAATTTCTGATTAATTCCAGATTTAGAATGTCATCACTTTTAAAACTTCCTGATTATCACATTTTCCAGGAAAGTATAAGCATAAAGAAAACCATTCAAACCTTTGAAACAGATGTGTTCCAATCAGTGGGAATCCACCCACAAATTATAGATTCAGTCAGCCATACTCATGCTGCATTCTAGAGCATGTTAGAGTCTTATGGTGCCCCAAGTATGGGTATGACATTAAAAGGAAATTATCCCATGTCATATCAAGGATACCAAAGATACTTGTCATTTAATGTCCTTGCTTTGCCTCACATTTGAGGCTAGATCAAAACAGTATTACAGCAGGTGCTGTTTCTGCTGCTACAGAAAACAAAAGCATTGTGTTGAATTTAAAGTGAGAGGAACACTATAAGGTAATAAGATTATGCTTCGATTTTCCCATGTACATAAAAAATACATGAAATTAGTCTACTTCTAGATATTTATATCTTCATGTTAAAAGCTAGCATACAGTATTAATGCAGAAGACCTGGGTCAATTCAGGCTTCAGAATGTTAGCAAGGACATTACAGGGGATGAAGAAAATATATCCAGAAATCCATATCCTGTATTTCATACTTCTGATGGAAAGAAAAGAGATGCCTAGACAGTCAGAAATTCTAACTTTTTAATGAGCAAGAGCAAGGTAGGGAGAGAAATATGAAGAAAACACCTCTAGTCACATAATATCAATAGCTTTTTTAAAAATTAGAAAACACTCACACAAATGAAAGAAAAAGAAATAAAATAGAAAAAGAAAAAGAAAATTTTTAAAAAGAAAAAAACAAGAGGATGAATCCAAAATTCAATACCTGGGAATCTTATTCCACAGACAACACACTGTACACAGCAAAATATATATCAAATTTGTATCCTGTCTCATGCACAGAATTTGAATTGCTTGTGTACCGAGAAGTTTGATTAGGTAGTGGTCACATGGAATTTTCTGTCAAGAGGCAGTATGGAAGCAAATCCCATTTAATCACAAGATAGTTTGATAGTGTGAACTTTAATCAACTCTAATTTCTGTGAATTGTGTAAAGGAAGCAGACTAAGATTACAACATCTTTTTTTAAGTGGGGAAATGTGTTCTAGAAGTATTTGGTTATACTTTCTGTTCAACTTGTCTTAGGTCAAGTAAAGGCATAAGTCTATCTAAAAGGAGCTGCAAAAAATACCATGGAAGTAATGTTACACATACAGTCTCTTGCACAAATCTTACATCCTTCTTGATGCAAAAACCTGAAAAATAGGAAAATCTGGTCATTCAGAAGGTAACAAACAAAACCTCATGGGTCAATCAAGATTGATTCTTGGTTCTCTTACAATCATCTAAAGAAAAGAAAAAATCACAATAGATCTAAGGAAGAAAAACTTACTTCTGAAACCAGTAATATATAACTGTTTTTGAATAATTTAGCAGTCTATGGAAAGTGGATCTGTTAACACTTACCAAAATGATGTTGAGGGAAATTTCCGTGTGGATATTACAGGCTGGGGTAGAACACACAGTAGACACAATTTGCACCACCAGACAACAAATCTGGCTGCAGGAAGGCTCATATGCCCTAGTGAAAAAATTTTTGCCTGATGGGTTAATAATATATTGATGTATCTAGAAGAATAGATACTTGATGTCATTAATCACAATGTGGTTACAAATGTATAAATATCTTTACAGTATTTACGGAATTATGCTCCCTTAGAATTACTTAAAAATGCCCTAACTTTGGGAATGATCTCATCCAACTTTTTTTTTTTCCTTCAGAGAGAAAATGCCATCAACATGTTGACAATATACAATTTCATTCCCACAGAGGAACGGAAGAGTCTACATTTCTTTGAGACTAAGAGAATTATTTCAGTATTGGATAACTGTAATTCCAGTCCTGAGACATTATTAAACCTTCTACTCTACTGTTGATGTATATAGCTGTTGAGTCAGAAGAAAGATTCACAGGTCCATGTTAATGCAGTACTTCAAAAAAATATATGTGAGTAAAAAGTGGATATAAACAACCAAGTACATTGATATATATTTCCCAGTGTTTGCAGAGTAGGGATTCAATTTTTTGCACTTATCTGTAGTGCTTATGCATTTTGCATTGAGATATCAGACTTCCTTCACAAAATTAAAGTAATTAGAGGTCTACTACAGAACACTTTCTCAAAAAGTATTTTAATTCAACCTGTCTGATGCCCTCATTTGATTTATTGATGGCTTGGGCTCTTGTATTTGCCAAGAAAAATTTCACCTAGAATAAGACTTTATATCTCTGTCTCTTAACAAGGTTGTGTTTGTGTGCCATTATTGCAAAAATGAAAAGAGGAATTAACATATCCTAATATTTAATATAATTCAAAATGAAGAAGGATCTATGCAGGCTTCAAAGATAGATATCAATAATTTTCTAACATTCCCTCATTTTGATTATCTGATTTATCTGAATTCACTTACTGTTTCATCCTCTTTTTTTTAATAGATTCAGATTACATTTCTTGAAATCTTTTCCTAACTTTTAATATGATATGTAAAAAAAAAATTAAATCACAGAGGGAAAGTATATATTAAAAAACCCCTGTATATTGTTGAAATGTAGCAGCACAGAATTGCCATTAGAAATTTATATATAATTCATAGAATTAAAATATATTTGAGAAATATCAGTCTCAACAGACACTACGAAATCAGAGAGAAAAGCTAATTTCAGGGATTATATTACTAAGAATTATCTGTTCTATGTATTTGCATCATTATCCTCTATCATTCTGATTTAATTATATTATGTTTCTGATAATTTTGAGGAGAATTGTGAAAAAGTTATTTTGGAAAAGATGACAGCTAGTCCAGTCTTTCATTCATGATGGAAGTTCTGTTTACACTAACATTTTGAGTCTCATTAAGAGTATGAAATTATTCATAATCATAGTGACAGTTGGATAAATAGTAAGCTGTCATTTTAAATGTGCACAAAATCCATATTTGATCCTCAAATGAAAGTGTGACCTAATGGAGACACATTGACAAACCAACCACTAAGTATTCACAGTGTGTCATTATTTAGCACAGGTTTTTCTTTAGGTATGATGCATTGGGACACTTCAGTCCTTAGTGACTCTCAAAGTAATACTTCATATTTGGAAGTAGTAAGATGTCAGTATTTTGTACTGAGTTATCAGATAAAACTTTGCCTAATTTTTCAAAGTCAAAACCATCACTCTTGCAGTGAATGGATATTGCATGTTAAAAGATAGAACATAAATTTTCCTTTATATCACGATTTGTTTGTTAATGGACTGCTTTTCTTGCAACAGATGTAAAAACACAGCTAGAGAATACAACCTTTTTCGCAGGGAGATGTTATTTTTGTAGATTAAATAACTTTGTTATGGTCATGGAGATCCATGTCTGCAAATACAAATATTCACATTCAATCTCTTGCTTCTCTCTCCTCAACCATCTATTCATGTAGTTCATGGTCCCCCGGTATTGTCACCTCAACTATCATGCATTGGAAAAGCTTTGATACTGACTAGACATGTCAGAAACAGGGAATTTAAAATTGGATTGGGGGGATTTTACCCCCTTCATTGGAACTGCATCCATAGCCATGTAAACCTTCATCAAATTGCATTGTATCTGGAAAATTTTGTCCAAGACAGGATATCAAGTCTTTATGGACAAAATCCAGATATCTAAATCCCCAAGCTGTTTTGGTAATTAAATATTGAATTGATTTAACTAGGCATTTTCACAAGGCTGAGACCAGATGGTATTTTCTCTATCTCCTGATTATCACTTTCTCAAAGAAAAGGGAAGATCATGAAGTGCTATGTCTTTGTCTTTCAGAACTGTAAAGTTATGGATTTCCCACGTGCATCATAACCTTTAAAAAGTATTAAGTAAGGCATAATGCTTACCTAGCCTCTTTCTTATATTCTGTATGTTAATAGACTCTGTAACTTGTAAGTGCTTCTCAATCATTTTTGGTTATTGACAGTGAATCCATATGAAACTGGAGTATGGCTTGTAATTGTTTTTAGCAATCATCACTTTATTAATTGACAATTGCAAATATGTTAACTAAGATATCTCTTCTAAAGAAACAATGCAAATGATAAGTCCTATATGGAAATAAAGTTTTTTATCCTGTAATATTGTTTGTATCATGTGAACTGATACAAGAATAATGCACATAACAATTGAGCATAATGTTTGAGTTTTATTTTTAGGTGATGTCAGGATGATTTTGCAAAACTATTTCTGACATGTCTAAATTAATTTATATAGTCAGTCTGCCAGAAGTATATGAAAAAGCAGTTTGCTGGGACAAAATTATATGAAGTTTGTTTTATAATAAAACATTTTTT
This sequence comes from Atrichornis clamosus, assembly GCA_013400975.1. NCBI lineage: Eukaryota > Metazoa > Chordata > Aves > Passeriformes > Menuridae > Atrichornis > Atrichornis clamosus. Next base: position 53,731 of record WBMZ01013083.1, read on the forward strand.
ATATTGCAACATATTTTTCTCTGGAATAAATGGGTTGCATCCTAGCAACATTTAGGATAGGTTGACTGTATGAAATTCTGTTAAAATTTAGCTCACAAATATAGCATAGAGACTCTGTTTTACCTCCATACGGTGAATTTTCACTTCATCAGTTTAACCTAAAAGACAGTTTTGTTTTCTTTGACTACAGTAGTTACAAAAATTTATGCTTCTTTTTTCAATCATTATGTGCCATACAGACTTTAAGAGTGGTGACTAAGAACAGAGGTACTTCCATTATTTATTGTTATTTTTTCATAAATTTTTCTGTTACTTGATACTATGTACCGAAATAAGATTTGTATCTTATTATCAACTTTTTCTCAGTTTGTGATGTTTTTTGTTTAAGTTTTTCTGACTCACACTGTAACAGGAAAATAATTTGAGTAGTAGCACTAGCTCTTCAATGAGTGTTGTACATATGCCAATGGTGCATCTTTGCTGTTAATACCTAAATGTATTTCATCTGAGAAAGTTAAATTTTGTCCTGCAATCTCCTCTCCACTCCCTCTTGTGTCTCAGACTGCAGGTATCACAGGTTGCATGTCTGAAAATTTCATTATTCTGTGAGCTTACTCTGTGCCTCATGTACAAGTGTGTGTCCACAAGCTGATGTAAGTATGTCACATCTGGCAATTATCAGTCTGCTGTGATTTACAGGAAAGGATGTTTTAAAAATGGTCTTATTGGCAAGAGGATGAAGGAAGGAACCCAGTCAAGAGTCTACCCGTAGATTACAGTGTGATACAACTGGAAGGGTGTCACAGAAATTATGTATAAAAAATTATATATATATATAT
>WBMZ01013084.1:0-97576 GCA_013400975.1 Atrichornis clamosus
GTAAGTGAAATGTTCACACAGTGATGTATATATCTATTCAGCCTTTCAGGCCTTTACTTTACAACAAATGTCTACTTTTAAAGCGTGTTGTTTTTTCTCTGAACTCAATTGCTAACTAAAAAGTTCAGAGTAAGCACATACATAACTCTCTGAGGTAAAGCCAAACCTGAGCTCTCTTCCTTTTCTTTCTATTTCAGACCTTGCTCAGCACTAAATTGTAAATCACTTCTCTCCAGTAATGTCAGTTGTACTCCACTGGTATAAAACTGGTGAGAAGGGGAAGTCAACTGCTATGTCATGAACTTGATGTATGCATCTGCTCTCGCATCGTGGCACTTGCACAGTGCTCAGCACTGCCTTTACAAAACACACATCCCTTCTGATGGTGTATTTTATAGATTGATCATTAGAGTCATTCACTGTACGAGTACCACTTGAGTCAGTCTAACTCCTTATGTTGTAGAGTAATTTAACATAATTGATGGAAGTCAAGTCTGGTTTTAAAAGACATTTGAGGAACAATTTTTCAATGATGTTTACCTTTAATGCTCTTCACGGCATTCTAATGTCTATAATGTCTTTGTATTATTTATTCTTAGGGTTCACTGAGATACAGGATGACCTTATTTTGTAGCATGTGTTGATGAAAAGATTATTAGACAATAATTTCAGGTTATTTGATGGTCTAAAATGAGAGGCAGACCATATGTGGTTTGTATTAAAAATGCTGAGAGAAAAGGAGCTAGAAAGCCCACTAATATAGCAAGTAAATTATTCTGCCTTTGTATGCAGATATCATATGGCAATAAAACATTCTCCTGAGAATGACAGAATTTGTCCCTTAGAAATGACTCATTGTTACATTTTGACATATTTTATCACATTAAAGATTCATAAATATCTCCTTAGAAAAGATAGATATGGAGCAGTGGAAGATCTACATAGAGATTCCTCTCTTTGATAAAGCCATAGTGGCCTGAATTTATCTGAATGTGCCAAGATGCATCATGGAAACATCACATCAAGTTGTTGATTTTAAAAAGAGGAAGCTTGTAACTAGCAGTGTCTGGTTTTCACATACTTTACTGAAATAATTAGCTAGACTGCTCTTATACATAGTTTTAAAGGTTATCTTGCAAGAGACATTATTTTGGCTTTTCTTTTAAATATGAATCATGTAAGCCAATTTGGGATTCATAGCAATTTTTTTTTCTCATTTTCTCTCTCTCTGCTTAGTTTTGGGGTTTTTTTTTTGTACTTATTAACCTTTGTTACACACAAGATACTCAGGGTAAAATAATGGCCTTATTGGGACCTGTACTAGTGTTATCCTTGCTTCTCTTTTTTCATTTGTATTTGGGGACAGCTGTCTTGCTCTCTTTTCCTGTGTTAAACAGTACTCATTGCTCCAGTCCATCTTTTTTCATTAATTGTTACACACACGTCAAGGATGAGGCAGGAGACAAGTGTGCTCTGCAGTGCACATCCCAGTGGGTGTGCTGGTCAGAAATTTGTCTTAAGTGGCCAAAAATAGCTGTGAAAGTTCCAAATTCATAGCACCTTCTGAAATGCTGGGTCTTTCACTTCAGATCTAAAGTCCATATGAAGTTGAATAAACAAACTGGTAACTGTATCATGACCTCCTTCCTTTCAGCTTGATGTGTAATATCTTTACATTACTAATCAGCTGGTAGCAGAGCCAATAGTTTTTGAAGTTAGTGCTTATATTTATTTATATTTATATTTGATTTGCACAGGTTTATCGAGCAGAACTTGTACCCCTTAAAGAAAAGGTGCATCACGTCAATGAGCTCGCTCACCGGTTCACTCCCCCCGATATTCAACTCTCCCAGTACAATCTCAGCTGTGTGGAAGACCTGAACACAAGGTGGAAGGTGCTACAGGTATATTTCATATGATGGTTTTCTTTATGCTGCCTTTAAGTAAATATTTCTATTCCTCTATGCTTTGTTCCCTGTGGAATAGCACCAAAGGTGTACTAAGGAATGAAAGATTAGAAAGCCCAAGGAAATGTTTTGTTGTTATCATTCATAAATGCATTAGAAAGAAGCCCAACCTGATATTGTAAATGGTTTAAAAATATAAAGGGCAAGACACATGTTTTGCACATATTTCAAAGATAATATGTTCTTTTCCACAGAGCTCAGGAAGCATTGTGAACAATTTGCTTTTCATTTTAAATTATTGTCTTGATTCACCAAATCCAGATATTTGGAAAACAAAGCGTTTCATCTTCTCTGAAGATACCTGGAGACAGTATGTCAGAGTGAGATGTTATTGCTGATAGAACAGATAGTTAATTGAAATATTATGGTTTACTGTCTTTTTTCATATTTACTTAAATGTCATCTGGAAGATACAGAGAGTAAGGTGAAAGCACTCCAGTAAATTTTTAAACACATCCTGAGGGGAAAAGACATAAGTAACTTTGAAGGATTATCATATACAAAAGGCCAAGTTGTGACCCTTGGAAAGAATAAGGACACATCTGTTCCTATAACATAATTTTTCTACTTGAAGGAGAGCAGAGTTTGAAATGTATTGAGAGGCCGAGCTCATTTTTGTTAGAAGGGAATAAAATAGCATAGACTACAATAGAATAGTTCAGTTGGAAGGAATGTACAATTATTTAGGTCAACTGTTCTACATACAAGGTCTGCTGGACACTCACACCTGAGGGGCACTTAGAGTATTATGTATTTTTCCATCTTAGGGTTACACTTATTTATGTATGACCAGCACTCCAGTTAGGTGTGATACCCTTTAGAGAAAACTGCAATTTTGGCCACACAATAGGAAAAGCAAAAATGAAAACCATTTTTGCTTCATGCAAAACCATTATTTTTCTAAGGTATGTTCCTGGTGTTTGTTTCTGTATTTTAATTTGTCCAGTAGGTTTCTTTTTCGTTCTGATGGTTTTGTGATTTCTTTTTTTTTTTTTTCATTAATTGCCTTTGTTATACTAATGTCACCTAAAATATCAACTTAGTACTTTAGTTCTTTCATCATTTTTTTCTATTGATTTCAGTGTATTTGCACGTGTCTTTCTTTTATACCAGTCATATTTTCTCATTGACTTCTGTTAATTCTTGTTTCAAAAAGTCATTCTTTCCATGTTCTGTTCTTTTCTCTCTTTCCCTATCTTACTTCCCTTATTTCTGCTTGGGGTTTTTTTTCTGTACTCCCCTTTTTTCTCCAGTTACAATGCTTCTTAGTTTACTTCTCTTTTTTTCCCTCCTCAGAGGTTAGATCTCTCTCTCTCTCTCTCTCCCTCTCTCTCTCTCTCTCCCTCCTTGTTGTATTCCTAACGGGGAAAGTATTTCTTATCCATGTATCCCATGTCCTAGAAAATATCACTGCAGGAAAATCATAAACCAGAGATTTCTGTGCTGTTGCTTGCCAGAAAGATACCTGTTCTTGGTTATGTGTGGGAAAAGTGCAGAAAGACGTAAGGTTTATCACATCTGAAACAACAGTGAATTATAGTGTTCTGAGAAAGTAGAAGAGCATTTTGTAAAGGAGGTTATTGTGTCTTGTTTATTGCTTTATTAACATTGCGGACTTGCATAAGATCAGAATAAGAAAAATATCATTTTAAGCCAAATCTTACAGAGATTTAATGGTATATACATTTTACAAGCATAAGAATAAGGCCAACTCTATTCAGTCATTTGCACTATTGCACAGTGGTTGTACAGTGAGATTAGTGCTATTAGTGAATAGTATCAAATATTGCTCCAAATCTTCCCACAATTTCATTTGTATTTATGCAGTGAAGCATGTTTGCCTGGTTTGTATTCAATTTTAGTGAATATACGCTGGAGTATTACTGGAACAAAAATGTACAGAAAGCACGAACCAATCACAGACTCAACCAGTCCTGGTTTTGAAGTGTTGTGTGGAGGTGCATTTCATTAATGAAAGCCCATGCACTCAGCTCAGTCACTGAAAACAGTGTCATAATCTGTGGAGTTTAAGCAATATAAAAATAATTAGCTTCATGCCTTTACTAGAGTAGTTTTGAGGAAAATATGCTGTTTATTTTTTCATTTTTCTTAAACATGAAAAGAGATTAAATCTTTCCAAGGAGCTATTTGTTATGAATTTCGCAAGGAGCTCTCAGGTGTGCTTCAAAGAGTGTGTAATGAGATCATCCTGGGCTAAAATGTGTCTTGCAAACTCTCACTTGCTTCCAGCTGACATTTAGGGAGCCAGGAATCCCAGATTGGTGGGAGTGGTATCCATTTCACTTTGGTCACAGACCTGGTTGGTTTAATGCTGGTCAAAGGGCGAAGCCCCTGACATGCAAAAGATTTTTTTGTTTTAACTCAAATTGTGTTTGCTCTTATTTAAAATAATACCTTTAATAAGCTGAAAAATATAATAACTCTCTTTCATCCAAAAAATGTATCTATGGAGATATTTTGTTATGATATTTATATTCTTGTGGTTCTACATTTGAAAGTTGGTCATTTGTGAATGATTGTCTCTGAGCACATCAAAAACCTAGAGCTAAACCAGACCAATGTTTTTTCCAACCTAAGCATTTCTATAATTCTGTGCTAATTTGATAGATAGATAGATAGATAATAGATAGATAGATATGTAGTGACTGTAAAGAAGCATAAACCATAATTTCAGTATCATTCCTAACTCCACAGCTCATTTTGCACGAGTAACAAAGATTCTGAAGGATATGGGGATTTGAAGATTGATGTGGTGCAAAAACATACTGCCTTCTTGTTAGAAGGTCCAGGCACAACTATTATTCTGTTCCCTTGAATAGCATTCCCTGCTTCCAGGAGCTGTGAAGAGACAGCAGGCTTTTAGTACCCCTGCAGGCAGTTATCTAAAATCATATCATCATTTTGTTTGTATTCTGCTGGGGACAGACGCTTTACTGAGCTGCTTAATGCACACTATTGTAATAAGTACCACTGCAATGAATTATTTCAAAATGCAGCATCTTCTGTGTGCTTCACAAATATTAGCTGATTCTTTCAATCTGTGGTGAGAAATATGAATGAATCTTACCACCTGTATTTGCAGAGGTACTAAGATAGAGAATATAAAAGCCGAAAAGGAAATCCTTTCTTTCCTGAAACCAATGTAAAATTATCATTATGTATCAAAGTCTTGCCGGCCTCTACAGGTAAACGTCCTACCAGATGATAATGGAAGGTATTTTCAAATATTTGTTCAGATTCAGTGAGTCTCAAAAAGCTGAGTAATGGGCTTTCTGGGCAGCAGTCCTCAGCTCACACCTTGCTTTTGATAGGAATTGGGCACCAGGGCAAGTAAGTTGCAACAAACTCTAAGTTGAAGTCAGCAGTGACCTACTGTAGTAGGTTTTAGGTTTGGGGTTTTTTTTATTTTACTTCACCTTTTGTCCTCCATGCCTTCTCCAAGAAAAATATCCTCCAAAAAGAAATGAAATAACAACAAAATGATCTCTGTAAAAGAAATGTCTTTTTCAGATCTCTCACAGTTGAATTGAAACAAGATTATTGGATTCTCAGCTCCTTTTTTATTTGTACATGGTAACGGTTTCAGGAAGTAAATTTCATGTCTAAACCATGGAACTAAAATTTGAGTGTGATGAAGGATATTCTCTCATACCATTTTCCTAAGAAAAAGAAACACTTTTCTTGCTTTGCATTTCAGTTCTCCAGTTGATACTGCACAAGGTTCTCATGCAGGAAAGCTCTAGTCATATACTTAAATAGAAAATTTGCCTTCATTTTTGTATATCTTAAATTACAAGTAGAGTTATTTCTTATTAAACAGTGAGTGTAAACTGAGGGTTTAAAGTTGATAGATCAGCAGATGATGCAACAGCAGCAAGAAAGATGTTTTTTCCTCTGAACGGGACAGAGTATGTCATGTCTATATGAGTGGGAAATATAAAAGGCAGTTAAATTTTTATATTTGAGCATTATCACCTTTCTCTTATCTTAGCAGGCTCTCTTTTCATTGTGATATCCCATTAATTTTAATAATTAATTTGTTTTTATTTCTTTATTTTTTCCTCTTTTTTAAACCGGGTTTAAATATATGTTATCTGTAAGCAGCTGACAAAAATGGGAGACTATTTTTCTAAATATATAGGGCCAAAATTCTAGCTCACCTATAATTGTAGTACTTAAGGCATCACTAAAATCATAGTGCTTTCAACCGTGAAATTTGAAATTATTTTGTAGTTGCAGACTTCATCTTCCCAGCAGAGGGAGATTTTGATCCTTTTTGGAAGTTGAGTTTTCCCATCAGACTACTTAGTTAAAATGTTGGTTTGTATATTCCATGAGAACAGGAACTTCTGCCAAAACCACAATTGTTACAGTTCTTTAATGGCCTCTTATTTGTTAAATTGGCTCTGCCAGTTGGCTGCTGAAGTCATATATCCATGCATTTTTCTTGATTTCTGTTAGCTTGAGTCTCAGATTTTCTCAATGTTTGTCTGCAAAAATATGCATAGAGAATTCATTTTACAGTCTTTCATTCTTTAGAGATCCTATTTATTTATTTCTGCAAGGTAGTGGAGAAAGGCCAGCTATCAGGATTGGGATTCAATTCTTCTAATGAAGTCTGTGTCAAAAATTGAAAAGATTCCTTCCTAAGTTAGGAGAACACCTTCATTGTGGCATCTTTAAGGCAGTCAGTGAAAGAAAGTATGTAACTATAAACAGGCATGGTTGTCATCCACAGCCACGCCAGCAGGAAAACTAAGAAAACTTTGTTAAATTTACAATGTTGTGTGTGATGAGTTTCAGTTTGTTGGAAATTGCAAATGCTTTAATCATTTTTTTGTGTAGGAGATGCATTCATTTTTAGAGTCTTGTTACCTTTTTTTGACTTCCTCTACGCTGGAATTTTGTCCTCTGTGAAGATGTTTTGAAGAACCATGACAAAGCATAGCAATTTACCCTACTTTATATTCTCATTACAATATGCATCTGTAGATTTCTTTTGAAGTACTTTTTTGTTTCTCATATATGTGTGTGAGTGTATGGGATTATAAAAGCTGAGTTACGCTGTTTATACGTAAAAAGAATATAAAAGCTGAGTTACGCTGTTTATACGTAAAAAGAAAAGGATCTAAAATTTATCAAAAGCACGAGAATATGTTACACATCCAGCTTGAATTTAGCACTCTGTTGTACAACCTTTGCATATACAATGTATTCTGTAAGATCTCCCATTTATCTGTTTGATGGATAAATGATAGGAGAAGAATGGGCATATTAGTTGATATATGTAAGTCTCGTTTCCTTATAAAGGAAGACTTGAACAATTTACTTCCACCTGCCAGCAGTTATGGATTATGTTTGGCAGCACACATCTATATGACTCATCCTAGACTATATTTAGAATACTGAGGAAAAGAGAGGTTATGATACTGTTGAAAATATATTCACTGGAAACCAACACCCAGTAGTTCTGTTGTTTTTCAGTCAAGTAGTTTTAGCTAAGTTATCCAGTTTGTAGCTCCTTAACATATTTACTAACCACCATTGAAACTGAAAAAAAAATTGTTCACAATCTGTAATACCTAATTATCTCAAAACCAATAATTGAAATTGTTTCTGTAAAAGTCCCTTTGAGAGGCATTTGAAGAATTGAGACTGAGTTTCAGCTCTAGAAAGAGATAGGGACTATGGGAGTTAGAAGTTTTCACTTTGGATGCTAATTTTTTTTTCTTGTACAAATTGAGAGAATATGGCCTTATTTTTTTCAACACCTATTTAGGTGTGTGACTTGATTCTAGTCAGCTATGTTTAGGCTGCTTATTATGAAAATTAGGGTTTTTTAAGGCAAGAATGTGTGAGGGGGAATAGCTGGGAAGGGTGCAAAATTAGGAACAGCCAGATCAGTGAAAGCAAACAAGGATAAACCAAAAATGAACCTTGCAATTATAAGTCAATCTCCAACCCTAGCTTCCACTCCACAGGTGCTTTTCCTTCCCAAAATGTTATCAACTGTCAGAGCTCATAATCTGTGGGTCAGATTTTGCAAAAGCAATGGGACAGGACAGGGCTGGGCAGCGCCAGGCAGGGTAGGATACGTTGTCAGCTGTCTGCCGACACCAGAAGGCTGATAAATCTTTGCAGTTTGTGGTTCTGCTCCACATCCTGGAGGGGACACGCTGCTGACACAGATCACCTGTGCATTCACATCCGCCTGGTTTGAAGTGAGGTTAGAGCAGATGTACAGAGTTTGCTTTGAATGAGGAACACGTTTGTCGCAGATAGAGCATTCACTGAATTTAAGAGCTGCCCAGTAAAGGGTCTCTAATGTGATTTTCAGAGGCTTGTAACTCAGTGAAACCTTAATGAATACCCTTGGATTGAAAGCAATATAAAACCCCTTAGATTCCAAGTACCTGTGCCAAAGTATTGTTAAAGGTTTTTAGAGGGAGAATGTAAAACTGGCAAAACGTATTTCTCTCTCTCCCCCTTTTCACTAACCCCTTCTTCAGAAATGATGTGATTTTTTTTAGAAGAAACATCATTTAAAGTGCTTAAAAGCCCAAGGTAAAGAAATAATACGCACATTTCCAGTGCAGAAGGTTAATGTTAGCCTTTTTTGTTTCTTTGGTGAGTCATTTTGTGTCTTCCTGACATATCAATTACATGTTATATCACTGCAGATAGTTTTATGTCAGGCCATCTACTTTCAGGTTACAGAAAGCTTCTGCAGACTTTCATCTGGGTAGTATTTTGTGCTATATTTTTTATATCCTTTTGCTTCAGTGAGACTTTAAGCTAAGTAAGGTTTTTTCTCTTTTAGAAGTACTGTTAATAATAGTGTTTAAAATGCTAAAAACGTCAGTGGCATTAAGTTATGACACACATTTGAAACCGACCTTTATGGAAGATTATGTGTGTCATTTTCAAAATATTTTCACGAAGTGTTCTCTAAAGTTGCCATTGTAGTTTTCAACATGCTTTGAGTAAAGCTGAATATTGTATCCCCGTATAGAAAATTATGGGCCGTATGGAAGTGATGTATTGGTATGTTTGCTATAGAGGAGAGCACTTTAGAATCAAAATAGCTCAAATCCTGTTATATATTGTGTGTGCAAACGTTTCCTATAAAGCCCTTCCTAATTTGGATCCACCCAGCACAACACAGGCAGAAGGTGTTATTTCAAGATGCTTTTCCTGTGGTTCATCTAAGCTGTTCAATTTTTGTGCTTGCTCCTACTTTATAAAACACTGATACCGCAATCACTTTTAGAAATGCACCCCTTAGTTACAAAACAAACATGGTATAAATTATGGTTCTTGACCCAGAGCTTACAATTTTAGGTTTTATTAATATTCATTTTTTATTTCTTTTGTACCTGGAATCATAGCAACATCCAAATCGTATGTTGTGGAATTGAATTATCTAGGTTATGCCATTTCTCAGGGGAAGCTTCAAATGTGTAGGTTGAAGACTCAATTAGTCTTTCCCTTCCATTTTCTCAGGTGTTCAAAGTTGTTCCTCTACCACAGAGAGAGTTTGTTTTAAAACAAAATTAATTAGCATTAATAAATCCAGAAAGATAATCCTAAAGCTACATTTGTAGATAGCATATTCATTGTGTTGGATGTTTTCACTTTCTTTCCTTTGATTTCTTATACCAACCTCTAGTGTTTTGTGTCCTTTCCTCTCAATACCCTCATTTATGACTCTTTCATCTGTAAAAACAATCAGTTCTGTCCTAATTAGCTGACACATAGCTGATAACACAGTGCTCTTTCGCAGTGCAGTGATTTTGGCGTATTCAGAAGAAATGGAAGAATGTGTCTTCCATAAAATAGTTTTCTGTTTCTTGTATATCCAAGCATTACCATTCCTTATCTCAAAACATCACATTTCAAATCCTGAGTTGACTTTGTCTGTACTTTTGCCAGCCAAAGAGCTAAGATAACTGAATTTGGTTTGCACATCAGTTGTCATAGCTACCTGCAATATATCCCTGAATCTGCCTAGGTTTACCTCTAATGAGAAAGGGGTTACATTTTTCTCATAAAGCCTTCATAACTTTATTCAGCTGTGAATAACCTGTGAAATACTAGCAGACCAGTATGGTCTGTTGCAGAAATCATGCAAGCTTCCTCTTTTCAAAAGTCAAGATCTAATCCTTCTCCTTCACCAGTGATTAGGAGGTCAGCTCCCATCAAATAAAGTTTCAGAAAGACAGAGACAAATCCAATTTTATGATCACCACTTTTCTGTCTCAGCATTGTGCCCCCACATCATTAGACTGTGCTCAGTAATTCCCACAGCTGATGGGATAAGCCTGTGATGTTTAACAGTGCCAGGTCATGCTGATTTATTTCAGCTTTGCCAATGACATTCTACATAATTTTTAAAAATTATTTTAACCATCTTGTGCATGAATTTACATGTGTTTAGGTAAGGAGACATTTATGGATCAGAAAGGGACTTGATAAAATTTAGTTAAATTATAATGGCATTGCGTTGATTTGTTGTAAGTTTTACTTTTAGTTTTACCGTACTTCTGATAGTTACATAGTCTAAAGGTCATTCCCTAGAAAGGGAGACCAGAAAAGCAACCCCAATTTCATGTAAATTTGTGTTAAGAAGTATTTATTGTTATATAGGCCAAGGCCCCTGAATCACAGTTAATAGTGTCTTTGTGATGTGAGCTGCACTGCAGTTGTGGAAAGGGCGTTGGACACAAACTACGATCTCATATTATTCAGCATGTTGATTGAAAGCATGGTTATAATTGATGTTGTAAAATCTACTTCTGTTAGTCTGTGAACAGTTCCAGAAAGCAAATCACAGACTCTTCAGTGTAACATTTTCATGCTGTTATGTGCTGTTCAGTGCTAACCCTGCTCTGTGCAATGAGAGGTACCAGTGCAGACTTTACACTGGGATGTTGGAACTTAAGTCCCCATGGGCTGTTGGCTTTATCTTCTCTGCCATCCCTACCAGCTGCGCTGACTGCATCCCTCCTGAGCCTGCACAGCTCAGATATCCTTGTGTGACCCAGCAGCAACATTTGTGCCTTTTTCTGCCAGAAAAAAACCCCACCTTTATTGTACATTCGACCAAAGAACATCCTAGGAGAGACGTAAAAGTTGGAAGAATAAAAAGCTTGATCTGCTTGATATTCTTTAGGAAGCTAATCAAGGCTCAGACCTTAAGGTAGGAAATGTCACTTGTTCCTGACCTTTCTATCACTATGGAGGGGTAGTCCCAAAAAGATGTATTCCCAGTTGTACACAAAGTAGGTTTCATGAGCTCTCGTGTTATATCAATTACATGATCAGTATATTCACACAGCAGGGTTACTGATTAGAGATACTGTATTTCAGTGTCTTTCTCATATTCAGATAGGCTCTAACTTGCCAAAGATATTTAATTTTTTTTTTTCTGAATGAGAATGTAACTAACAGATGTTTGGTTTTGGCTCCATTTCTACATTCTTTGGAAGCTGGAGAATTAAATTGCTGACATTCAGACAACACTAATTCACATATCCAGGGAGCCTAATTTGCTATCCCTGAGATTCTGATTCCTGGTGTTCATGGGTTTAAAAACCATTTCAGTGACACAATATAAGAATAGGCTGGGGAGTTTCAATAGTATGCTCCTGCTAAACATAATCACATTTTATAAACATCTGTGTCATTACTGGTGTGATTCATCTCTAAGCTGTATACAGCTGTGTTTGCAGTTTCAATTAACAGTCCTCTAATTTCATATCCATCTCATGTTGCTAATTTAGTTAATTTATTCATAATTAAGAGTATTCTATTTATTATGAAGGTTTGTTGAGCTTAGTGCATTATAAAAAATTAAAAAGAAAACCTGAGGCCGAGGCATTTTGATTCTTACAATAGTCACATCAGAACAAAAATGTCATTAATGTACCTAAAGAGGAAAATAAGATATAAGGGATTTTTTTTCTTTTCTCACTGTGGAATGAGAAGCCTTTAAAAGGTATTGGCTTTGTGTTTGAAAGAAAATGACGTTATGAATGTGCTCTTTTCCACGCTTTTTTGCCCTTCTTCCTTTTGCCCAAAATCTAATGGAATTCTGTAGTTTAGACTGATACACTTGGTTTTAATTCATTAAAAAATGATACCTCTAAAAGGGGTGTTAAAAGAACAGAGGAGTGTGGTAGACATGAATCATCCTACCTCATGCATTTTTGTCCTATAACTTTTGTATTTTAAAGTCCAATGTATTTAAATGGACCTGTGTGATTAGGAACTGTGAGATAGCTTAACAAAATTAAGCCTGAGAAACACTCAGGTGGAAGATAAGAGCTGTCTTAGTATTTATCAAAAGAAGTGTTTGCATTTTTTAAAATATTGTTTGTATATCAGTACAAGAAAATTGTGTGAAAAATGGGTTAGAAATCCTAGAAACAATTCTGAAGTTGTCCACAACTCAATGATGTTCTACCATTTTTCCAGGATTGATTACAACTCTCTGGTACTTTGTAAATACAAAAGACACTGTCTTGCCTGTTGTCTTCAAGCCCTATAGGGACACTTATTCTAGGAACTGCCCACAATATAAAGGAGTTTTATGTTTAAATGGCTCTCCTTAAAAAAAAAAATATAGAAAACTCAAAATGTTTAGCATGAAGGGTGTTTTGATACTTGTGTGTTAGTGACCAGGTGAGCAGAACACTGAAAGTTCAGCATCCCTTTCTGGAAAAGAAAAGAGGGAGAAATCCAGGACAGTCTTCTTCCTTAGGGAAAAAAAAAAAAAAAAAAAATTGATATACGTATTAGTCTGAGTATTCCTATAATTTGAAGTAAACAGAGGGCTCTCCAAGTTGTACAGAAAACATTGAAATAGTGTGATCAATATGTCTAAAGCAGAGCTGCAGGTTTTTAATGACAGCTGCTGAATCCCTTATAGCTGAAAATCACAGTTGTCTACTGCATTTTCCTTTAATCTTCCCCTGCCTACAATCTCCTTGATGCTCTTTTTAGTTTCTCTCACTGCTCTTTTTCTCCTTGAAGCTTCCTTTCTTCCTCTTCATACAAGCTTCTCCTTGTCTGTCATACCATCTACTAGCATACCACTATTTATTTTAAAAAGGCTAGGAAGAAAATAATTAAGCAAATAAATAGAGGACTCAACTAGAAAAATTATAATCTGAAATGAGAGAGATGTAGAGAGGAAAAGTGCAATGTAAGGTGATAAAGGTTTTCAGTCATGGCAGTTGTACGAAGCACAACCTTTTCCTTGCCCAAGGAATCTCTTAAGATCGGAGTTAGTGAAAGATACAGCCATGGTCTGAGCAGACCTCTAAAAGTCTTCAAAGCAGACAGTCTCACAATTTTATTTTCTTTTTCTTGTCAAATGTTAATGCTGAAATGCAATATTGTGAAGATAATAAAAAGTTTGAACCATTTCAACCTTTTAGCTGCATGCTCTGTGTATTTAGCAAATAGAATTACAGTTGCTTGCTGTACAAATTCCAGGCTGTCCCACCTTTTTTTTTATTAAAATGGTGATTAGGATTAAAGGAGATTATAGTAGTTTGCCAGGGTCCTATTCCACTGCAAACTCAAGGCAAGGGGAGGTGATTCAAGTGCCTGCAGAAGGACAGATTATCACAGGTTGCTCAATTTTCAAGCTCTTATGGATTTTTACTACTTTTGTTATCTGTGTAGATTCTCCAGATTTTACTATGCAAGAAAGGAAACACATTCATTTTCTGTACACAAAACAAGTTAATGACTTTTTTCCCTCCAAGGAGAGACGGGTCTTCAAAAGGGCGTGCATAGGCCTTTTAAATTTTATTTTATTAATATCATACTCTGGAGGTTTGTTGCTTTTTCCTTCCCTTTTTCTTATTCTACATAAAATGATAGGGTAATTGTACCTTGTACTTCAGATGCTAAGTTTAAACCCTATGGAAATCTATGTGAATTTGTTTTTTAAAGAGAATTGCACATGATTTGCTTATTATCTAGAGAGATGCCTGCACCACAAGTTGAAAACAAATATCCAGACCTTGAATCATCTTCCTGCTTAAATTAAGCTTTTCAGATAAAGGTTTTGGGTTTCAGTTCCAAACCCTCAATTCCATGACATTAGGCATGGGATTCCCGTCAGTGTTTTTCCCAAAGGAGAATTTATGCATCCAGTATTACAAAAATGCAGTCAATTTTTATCTTCTGCACACTTTTGCTGGCAGAGGAGAAAATAAATACCTGTAATGAAAATGTTGGCACATTTTCTTATGTTTCAGCTTTGTATCTTTAACACCAAAGGATAATTTTACTTTTTTCATACTCTCATAACTACTGAGGAACCTGCCTATGCAGGGGTAACGTGGCTACCACATGAGTGCTGTATTCCTGTGCTCACACTTGCTGCCACTTACAGAGTGAAGTGTTGGAACGATCACCTCCCAGTTTGAGTTCTGACTGGCCCGTTGGTTCAGTCATCCTTTGCTTAGCTATGGCATATGCTTGTTATAATAGAGAAATCAGTGTCATTTGCAATAAATTTTAGTCTTGAACTGTACTTCAGTTAATGTTCTTTCCCCACCCCCACCTCACAAAAAGTAACACTTCAAAGACTGCTCTCTGATCCTAAACAATGCAATAATACACCTCCCAGCTATCTGGACATGTCTTTCTCTGCATCAGCCAATACCTAAAATGTTTATGTTAAATGTTTACTTGTTAGGTAAAACAAACGTGATGATTTTGAGTCACTCTCCTGGGAAATAGATCTGCTTTTAACTGACCGATAAAACAGACCAGCCTGGGCCTGACCAAGTGAAAATCAGTCAGAAAGGAAGAGGGATCATTTAGGCCACCAGAAGATCAGAGATTTTCCAGTTATGAAAAAGCAATTTGTCCCTCTGATAGGATGCCCACGTCTGCTCCTGGATGTAAGTGCAAGTGCTGGGTGCCTTACCTGTGCTGGTTCTGCTTACTTCAATAGAAGGCACGTATAAAGTCAGTAGGATTTATCTCCCTGGTTCCTGGTCACGTCAATCTGTTACCCTCCACTTGTGGAAAATCTTCAAAGGTTCTTGGCCTGTTCTATTGCATGAAAAGGTCTGTGCAGATTTGAAAACCTAGATTTGTTTCTGAGGGGTTTTTATGTGCTGTCCTCCCATTCCAAGGACTGTATAAATCCCATTAAAGCAGCAGCATCTCAAACTACTTCAGCAGGTTTTGGTTGTGGGTTTTATTTTTTTCTTTTTTGAATATTCAGATGGATAGGTGAACTCCTAGAATTTTAATTATATCTGTATCTGATGAGCTGCAGAAATGTAAAATGGGTTTGGGTGAGATTTAATTTTAGATAGCAGCTTAATTAACTGCATTTGTAAAAACCAGTGCAGCTTTAATTAAATTTTTCTATATTAATGTAGTTATTTAATTGAAAATTTGTTGGGATAGTCCTTAAAATTTACAACTCTTCCTGCATGAGAATCTTAAATAACAGATCATAATAATAATTAAAAATAAAACCAAACTGTATTTAAGTTTTTGCTAGATTTCTACTGGCTTTTTGCAAATAACAGAAAAGGTTTTTTTATTCTAAATATTTTTTCTCATTCATGGATTTTATAACAGGATTAGACATTTGAAAACTCAGCCTATAAATGGTGATTGAAGAAGTATTTTTCTCTTCTCATGTGTGTTGAGATTGGGGTTTTTTTTATCCCATGTCAGCTGTTGTCCCTTTTTCAATGTCAGGTCGATGCTGGCTTGTGCTATTACAAAACTGCCACTTGCAAGACTTTCCAGGTTTGGAGTGAGTTGTGATGCACGGGGAAGGTTGTCTGAGTTCTGGGACTGCAAGATTCTGTGCTGTCAGAGGTATAAAAAGTCGGGGAGCAGGTCCAGTAGAGGGAGCAGGAGCCAGGGCACTTTAACCCTTGTGTGGCCTCCCATAGGCACTCACACATTTCCTGCACAGCCTCTGGCTTCTCTCTGGTTCCGCACTCTGCTGGGAGAGATGTGGAGAGACAAAGAGAGGCTGGAGCAGGGCACAGCCCTGGAGGAGGGTGTGCATCTGTTTAAATGAAACCCTGTACTGTTTGTCCATCCTCTCCCATGAGCTGCCATAATGAGAAAAGGTTAACCATTTCTATTCACAGTTAGGCTACATGTACCTGAAGCAGAAATAGATAATATATATGTTCTAATAGACATTATATATCAATTAGAAGTAATTTCAACTTGTGTTCCGTTTCTGAACCTATACCACTGATCACCATCTAACAGTGATAGCACTCAGAATTTCAAATAATAATTTTCTCCACTTGAAATTGTTTCCACTGCCCTACCTTTCCCTTAAGATTAAAAAGTAATTCCATTGATACTTTGCCAAAGAGACAATTCCTTCCCAACACCTATTCCATGCATCAGTTGCATAAACGGTAACTGTCTCTGATCTGTACAACAAAATAGGACTTCATATCCTTCCTGTGTCATACCTGTCAGGTCACCTATTTGAGACAGAGCATAGAGTCGTGTTTGCTTGCCTTCCTTGGACCACCTCTCTATGTTAATTTCATACTGTTTTATTTGTGGTACAGCAGGGTGTTTGAAATGAAGTTTGATTTCTATGTATTCTTAACTTGTTCAGTGAAATGAACAGTAAGAGTGTGAATTTCCCTGAAGACATAGTGTAATACGTAAATCAGGAAGTTGGGTAGGGTGTTAGGCTTATGAAGTCATGAGCCATTTTTCCCAAGTGCTTCTAAATGAACCAAAATAACTTGTTCAAAAGAAAGTCTGAAATAATGAACAACATCATTATGATCTCAACCTACTTGGCCAACTTATAAGATGGGTGGTGGTGCTTCTGGGACAGTTGCTGTAGTTTCAGTGTCTTTGATAGCTGATGTAATGTCTGCAGACTGTTAAAGCTATAAAATTACAAATCCAGAAACTGGTGGCGATTAAGCTCCTTCATAAAATTGTATGCACTTATTTTAAAGGCTGTTTGCTCTAACAGAGTTCACATTCTAATATTTTGTCTTACCTGATTGGTATAGAACATGTATAAATATAAAAATAGTGTCTTCTGCAGTCATATTCCAAAGGACTACATTTCTTCTCTACCATTCTATCAAAAATATTTATCCTAGCTATTTTAACAGTCACTCATTTATTCTGACAAAGCCCATCCTGCATCTCTCTTGTAAGCTTAATGGCCTCCATGGCCAGGTACATTTCTTGAGCACAGAAGGAGATGCCCAGTTTAACATTTGTTAAACTTAAACGTCAACAAGCTGCTGAACTTGGGGAAGGTCGGGATTCAAAAGAGGCACCAAACCTGGAGGTTATTCTATAGCTTTGAAGTCAAAGAAGTCACAGCTGAAGTTAAAGAACTTTATCTTTCTACCAAGTATGAAGCAGGTGCTCAGTTACAATTAATAGTGATGCATATTTTCCGTTGCCTTTAAAATAATAAATAACATTCAAGTCTGATTACTCAGTAAAGTGCATTGGGTTTACAAATTTGTACAGTCTCAAGACAGTTAATAGTGTCAAAAATACAACTTTTAGAACATGACTTCCACTGTTCCTAATATTCCCTAGTTAATATATGCTGGTAACAAAAGGAAACCTGTAAAGGGCTCATTCAGTCTGAATTGATGATATAAATGGTAGAATCCTTAAAGATTATGACAAGAACATTTTTAATATAAATACTTTAGCATGCTGTAATATGAATATATTAGGGAAGAAATGTTAGCTGCCGGTATAGGAGTTGGTGAATGGTTTCCCAATTAATTAGAAAATCCCACTTCTGTTGTTAAACAATTTCAAGAGCTCATAAAAGTGACAGAAAACTGGCAGGCAAAATGGGTTCGGTGATGTAGGAGATGAGATTAGTAATGCATTTTCTCAAGGGAACAATGTTTGAACAAGTCCAAGGTTTCATTTAAAACTTCTAAGACTAGGGGGGAAAGAGCTATGTTAAAATTACATCTTTTGTCAGCCTAACTTAACTTTGAAGGCTCTTCTCTACCAGTGTTACTGGTTCTGTTTTGAACCGTAATGCAGTCACAAATGAATGATTATAATTCTGGATATATCTCACTTGTGTAGCTTTAGTGGATAGAGTCATGACTGTACTGTAAAAGTACATAGTCAATGATTCTGAAGCTGTAGTGGATCAGAGACAAGAAAAAATTTTGGTCCTGGAGTGACTTAATTCTCTAGAAGTGAATTTGTTTGTGCCTTCTTAACTCAATGTATTTAACCTTGTGCAGTGGGATGTAAAAAACAAACACAAAAAAAAGCCCTGCCTGTTTTAAATGTGGTATTCCATTCATTATATTCCAGAAGTCCTTCAGAGGTCTTCAGGAAGTTCAGGTTCTTGCTACTTGGAAAATGACTTGACAAGAATGATTTGGAGCTCCTGGTAGTCTTATTGAAGAAAACACAGTTAAGCTTTTATTTATCTCTTGCTTACCAATGTTCCTTACTTTTTAGATATTATCCTGTACTTAAGCAGACCATATTTTTTTTTAAAGTTTTCTTAGTCAGAATTTAAGTTCTGGGATGATTTTGGAAGAAGTTCTTGTATATGTATATGCCTTCCCATATGTTTACACACACATATCAAAACAGATTTTCTGACAACATAGGAAGCAAAAATATGTTTGAGAGCTGACAAGCAGGTACATAATTTATTCTTGAAGTACTAGGCTATCACAACAGACACACAGATGGTTGTCTGGGAAAAAAAAAACCTGTGAAATGAATTTAAATCCATCAAGTACCTCTGTATAGACTTTGAAGAATTGACCAGTTTCATGGAAAGTACTTCAGATTAACCCAAAAAACACTACGAAAAAACCCAAGTTGCCACGATTTTTACTTTGAAACAACATGTAAACCAGGCCAATTTTTCTGTTTGAACAGAAAAAGTGAACTGAATTGGGCAAAATAGTAAAATGTGATAGTATTAAGCAAACAACAGGAGCTCAAGCAGAATCTAGTAGGAAACTGTCAGTGGTGAGGAGGAGGAGCAAAACGGGAGGTGAGGGAACTTCTTGTTGGCAGTGGAAGTGGGTGTCGGAGCAGAAAGGATTTGCCTCTTTGTTAAGTATTATATTCATTGCTTTGCAAATTTACCTTTCAAAAGACTATGAACTAAATTAAATCGGGACATTTTGCTTATATGAGCCTATAAAGTTGCATATTTTTTTTACCAAATTCTGCACCCTTGAGATACATGATCCTGCCAGTTGTTCTCTTATGTGAGGAACATTAACAGTACAAGATCTGTACTCCTGGTTTCTCAGCTGTTGCTTATTTCTCCTTTTTCCTCCCTGATTGTCATGATTGTTTTCTCTTGTACAAGACAAATGCTAAATAATAAGACAGTGTAATGGCATGAGCAGCTGAACTAGAAGCATACTGATAGATTGTATTTCCTTGGGGAAATGCCATGGAATGGTCTACAAGGACATATATTCCAATATCAAATGCAACCCCAGTTTCACTGTTGGTTTTTTTTTTCCTAAAATAGTTGTAGGCTTGGAAAGTCAAGCTTTTTCAATCTCACTGCACCCTGGTCTGTTCACCAGCTCTTTTACTGGTTTCTCCAGCTGTAGTTTGGAACGTTACTTTGGGTTTTGTAGCTACCTTACAGCCTCATGTCAGTCACTGCTGGCAACTGCAGAGGATAAAAATTACCCAGTCAAAAGCAATTACAGGTCATCAGAGTGGAATCTGGGTTCTGCAGCCAGAAAGCAGCTACAGACATAGAGCTGTAGGCCAGCTTTGCTATTCCAGCAGTATGTAATCAAAGCACTTGTTTGTTCAGAGGAATCTTACTGTACAGTGGAGTTACTGACTGAATAGACTGTCTAAATAATGCCTTCTGTCTTAGGCTTGGTTGGGTAAGAATTTTGGTTTTTTCCTGAGACTGCAGGGGAGGTTGTGAAAAGACTATCGGGGTAGAGAAGACAAGACATAATAGTATCTGCAGAGAGTGAGTTCTAATGAGAGAAAGAGAAGGGGAAAGGAAAAACCATCCTACAAAGAGGTTTTACTTTTTCTTTTTTAAGAGATAAATTTAAATAGGCATTACTATGTAACTAAATTCTATTAATGGGCAAAGAGAACAAGTAAAACAATAAATGGACTAACAAAATTTGTATAGTCATGTACATATAGCAGAAACAAAACTTCATATACATAACACTAAAGGTAAAGACTGACATTATTGATTCTTAATGAACAGAGAATAGCTAACACACTAGGGTGGAAAGGTTTCAGTTATATGACTCAACATCCAGAATTTTATTCCATGGGATTTTCATTAAGTTAAAAAAGTAAGTATGAACACAAAACCCCCTAGTCAAATCTTTGTATTTTCCATTTGTAAACTTCTGGTTGTAAATTATATAATTTCTAAATAAAGTTACAAAAGACTCAGTGCAGCTTCAAATTCCTCTGCATTCAACTGTATAAATTCATTGCAGTAGATAGTATATTGAACAAACATGTTTTCATTTGTTTTTTACAGATGATGTGATTATTTTTATTTGATACAATTTATCAAAAAGCTTACATAAATTAATTTCTGCCTTCAGATTTCTTTATAAATCCTAGTCGTGCTGATGTATTCCTGTAGGTTGACCCTGGCTGGACACCAGGTGCCCCATAAAGCTGCTCTATCAGTCCCCTCCCCACCAGGGGAAAGTGCAGTGGGAATTATAATGAGTGTGTCAAGATAAGGACAAGGAGAGATCACTCACTCCATCTTCTGTGAGGAGCTGCCAGAAGATTCCCCCATGTCTAACAGAGCCAATGTCAGCCAGCTCCAAGAGGGACTCGCCACTGTCATACACTGATGGTGTTGCCTTGGGTGGATTTTTTACTTTCTGTAGCCCCTGAGAATAAATTTCAATCTCAGAAGTGTTAATGAAATTTTGTCTAAGAATACGACATTTGATCTTGTAGCATTAAAGCAAATTAAAGCATTAAATAAACTAAAGCCGCTTCGGTGTCGGTTTTACTGAAGGAATCAAGCCCATCCTTGTTTCTTAAACTGTATACATGATTTTAAGATGCTCTTTCACTGCTTTTCAAAGGCATCTTATATAAATAATTAGGATTGTTCACAGAGATCACTCAAGTTTTATGAATTATGAGAATATGTTGGGTTGGTTTTTTGTCTTGTGGAGTCCTTTCTTGAGCAAGTGCTTCATAGTTAAGTCTTTCATAAACAGATTTTTTTCAAAAGAATGCTAATTCTTTCCTTTATTTGCCTAGCTTGAAGGGCACATGTCAAACTGCCACTGTGATAACTACAGCTTGTAAGTTAGACATTCAGAAAGGGTTTCTGACTTAGTAAATTAAAGTTTTGTAACTGCCAATTAAACTGCCTGTCAGTGTATTATATGGTGCTGCTATACAGATACTGCAAATTCAGGTTTTGAGGCTGACTTCAGTCTCTTTTGGAAATCTTGTCTTTGCTTCTCTCTTAATCCTTGTTTCACAAACTTGAATTGCACTCCCCTTCAGCAGCACTTCATCTCAGGATCTCTACCTTTCTTACTGTCTAAATTCTCCAAGATCTCTTCTATTCTTAGAATTTCCCAATTCCTTGCTCTTAGAAACAGCTAAGTTTGCCTGTAAGACATGCCTAAACAGAATGAAATTATTTACTGGGGGGGTGGGAGGCGGGGGGGAAGTGATAAAATACAGATAGGTGTGAAAAAAAGGTGCCAAATTTAAGAGAGGTTTTTATGGCATTAAATAACAAATGACAAAAGTATTTTTCAGAATGTGATGCATTTTCTGTATGTGAAAGGTTGTTTTTCATGTTTGGAGCTTTCTCACCTGTGAGAAATATATGATAAATATATTTTAATAACTCTACCACTATATTTATGCAGGAATTTGTTCCATTCATTTTTCAACTGATATGCAAAAAAAAGGTATGTTTAATGTTTGCACCAGTGAAGTCTTTGAAATGGCAATAGTCAGTGCAGACCAGTCACAGTTTTCCTAGAAACACAAAATATCTTAGCTTTAATTCCCCTCCCTCCTGCAGGGTTGCAGCTTGGAGCCTTGTTCCACGGGGAAGGAAGAGCCCTCCCTCTCTGCTCATGGGAGGATCTGAATCTGTGAAGTGGATAGATCTGGGGTTTGAACAAAGCCATTTTCAAAGATTTTGGCTTCATCTGAGATCTTTACAAACTGACAGTGGTAAATAGGTTATTCATCTTTTCAAAGAGAGGACTAATGAAAACAGATTTAAGATGAAAACTGCATGTAACATTACTGGAATTACTTGAACTAAATTTATAGCACTTACCAAGTGCAATGTATGATAATGGGGTTTTTGGACACACATGAAGCGATGGTTTTCTTGAATGTGTGCATACACTGTGATCCTTCATGCCAGGATAGCTCTTAAGCTTCACTATGTACCATTCTACATCCTCTGTAAAGGTGTGGTATAGCATTATTTATCTATTTGTTTGTTTGTTATAAGCACCTTTTCTTCTCAAATTAATTAAACTGTGAAAATGAGAGGATGTATCTCCCAACTTAAATCAGACTTTTTTAAGGATGTGGTTTAGCGGTATGGGCTCTGTATAACTTAGGGTTTGCTTTCACGTCAATTGAATTTACTCACAGGTGAGAAAGCACAAATACATAGATTTTGACCAGCTGCAGTATGAAGGCAGCTCCTCTCCCAAGTCATATCACACTATTACAGGAGTGCTGCCATTATCTTCAATCAGCACAGTATCAATCCTATCAGCAATTGCTCCCATTTGAACAGCTATTTGCCTAGAGTAATTTTATTATCTTTCAGAGTGCTATATGCATGTCTTCCTAAGGGAGGAAAAAAAGCTTTTGTGGAAAATCAGGAGCTGTGGTAGTATACAAAGAAGTGACAGATAACAAGGAGCATTAAGCACTGATCATATGGCAGCTCCCAAGCTTGGGCAGCTGCTGGGGTATGGAATATTCTGCAGAAGTCATTGAGACTCAGAGGCCATCTTCAAAAGGTTCATTGGACAAGAACAATAAATAAAAGTTTGCTTAATCCCGTCAGCCAGTAATCTCATGAAATGAAGCTTTTCTCTTCATGTCGTGTCAGCACTTGATTGAGCAAGTAGTTTCAGTCATCTTGAATGAGTATTATACTCTTGAGATTTCCAGATGTAATATGGATGAAACAAACAAATAATGTGAATAGATCACATTGTAATAAAACTGTCCCGACTGACATCATCCTACTTGTTTCACTCCGCACAGCTAAAAAGGAAACCAAAGATGTGATCTACTTGGGGAAGTTTTAGGACTAAGGATTATTTAGAGTGAACAGATTAATCACTATTGGTGTAACTCTCAAAGAGGAAAAGAAGGAGCAAGCAGAAAATACAAAAGAGAAGAGAGGCAGGATTAATACAATGGCTGCTGCATGTAGAATCCTCTTTGTGCATTATTACAGTAGTGTCCCCCTGTAAAGAATACTTTTGTCTCACCTTCCACCCTCTCCTGCACCTTCCTGTATCCCTCTTGCTCCATGCATGCCTTCTTTCAGTCTTTCTAAGAGTCCTCCTGCTTGGCATCACTTGACTCACTTAGGAAAATTAAGCTTTATAAAAGTCAAATGTATACATATCTTTAGAGGATTATTCTGAGGTGTGTCCTAGTATGAGCAGAATTGTCTCAGCAGATGCATATTTCTCTTCATTTCTGATAGAGGAGAACTTCTAGCTGTCTTACCTTACAACTCCTGAGTTAAAATGGATAAGCCTCACACAGTCTCTCCTGTATGTTTTTTCACGATATTACATATATAGCAGCACACTCAGTCTAAGCAATTCTTCAGCTCTTATTTGTAAACATTATTGTGCAAAATTAAGAGGTTTACTATACATGCATGAAAAATGTATTTTCACTGCATTTGGGGTACTGACACGGATTTTGGAAATTATAGAATGAATGAAGATACCAAATAATATATTAAGAAGATAAAAATGGAGGAACAGTGGAAAAGACAGGACTGAAATCCAAAGTTTCTTGAATACTGATAGGTTGCTAGTCCCAAAGGAGTCAGAAGGCAGTACAAGTGGAAGGGAACTGAAGGTGGTGAAAGAAAACACTTTGAAATGGTAATCAGCTAAAAGTAGTGCTGAGTAAAGACCATACCAACTGAAGCCGTTGTTTCTTTAGAAGTAACCTGCATTAAAAAAAGGTCCAGGCTATGAGATTCTTACTTGCACTTATGAGCAGCTATTCCCAAAACTAATGCTAGTAACAGCACTAGAGGTTCACAAATCTGGGGAAAAGGAGCAATAAAACTAATATAATGAAAGATCAATGAAAGTGAGGGAATGTAACTAGAACTATAAAAGAATAATCTTCACTGGTGATGGCCAACCAATACAGGATTATTACATAGGCATTTGTTCTGAGGCAGATATAAAACATTTCTTGCATGACATTCTACTTACAGTTCCCTAAGTCACCAAAGAACAATTTCCCTTGGCACAAAAACAGTGTATATTACCTGACCTTTCAGAAACAAATGGTATTTTCAGTGCAGCATGAATTTATTATTTTTTTATTAGTTTAATGTGAGAAAAGAAATGAGAAAGAGGGAAAAAGAAAATCAAAATAACCATAAAATCTTGTTAAGAGAGAGTATGGCTTTCCATTAGGGATGGATTATGAAACATTAATAAGACCATTTTCAAATGAAGTACAAAAAAGAATAATTTATCTTAAATTGTTTAGAAATATTTTTAAAGTGAATAGAAAGGAGTTAGTTAGTTCTATTTCAAAAGAAAAAAAACTATAGTGAAGAGAAACAACAGTATTTCAGGAGAGAAGCAAAATAAATTAGAAAGGTCACAGCAAGATGTCGTTTTTTATGTCTTTATAGTTCTATATTAAGGAGACATAACTATGTTACACCTGATGTTATTTTCTGTGCATGCCCCAAAAGTGAAGAGACAATGCCTAAAAAGACACATCTATCAAACACCCTTGTTAGGGTAGGAGCAATAGATGTTTAGAACCTAAAAAGACTAATGTTTCAGCAACAGCAGAATCATAATCAATGGTTCAGACTTTTCCTATATCCTTATGTTATTTAACAAAAGTTACTAGGAAAGCACATGGCAGAATTTTTTTCTTATTAATAATCCTTTTCACAGCTTATATTCCAGAACCCTCCAAGTGCCATGTGTTTTTAGCATAATTTAATAAAGATTTAATAACACTGACACAGGAGGAATTTTTATATTCATAGTACAAGAAGAGAGGACTCACTTCAGATTTGACCCTGTTTCCAGATTTCCCAAGACTTCTCTTCCTCAGTTTTAACTGCAATTGTTCTGTCAACTTTTAGTTGAAGGTCACCATCATTCTTGTCAATTCCTTCAGGCTCTCTGCAGTTGATCCATCTGTATCTTGGTAACAGTGAATAGAAATGACCAGAATATACCACCAAAAAGTCTTATGGATGACGAGTACTCATGAAGCACAGACAGAATGTTGTTTAAAAAAAAAAAAAAAAAAAAAAAGGATGAGGAAACATTTCAAAGAGTATCATGTGAAGGTACGCAGGTGTCTTGATCTCAAAAGTCAGATTTGATCTCAGGAAGAATATATGCCATGCTGAGCCCCCCACCATACAGTTTCACTTACCACAGAACGCATTCTCTCCCTACTTGCAGGCACCCAGCTCCCACTGACTTTGAAAGTGTCAAATTGCATCAAAGTTAAATCCATTTTAAGATCAATAACCTATCAGAGGTTCAGGGTAGGCTATACATTTTAGTTCCTCTTTTCCCCAGCTTACAATACAGAACTGAGAGTATAGATAGTTTCAGCTTTCTGCTGAAGGCAGAAGAGAAATCACTGAATCTATAGGTCTGCATAGTCAGAGCTCTAAGGAGTATATTTTGTGGGGATGTATAGAAGATACAGAAGAGCTTTAAACTAGGAATGATGTGTTGGAAAAAGAGCTGGTTGAGAACCTGTGGGTGAGGATTAAGGAGCAGAGCAGTGTGGGTGACACTGCGGTGGGTGTCTGCTATAGCCCACCTAACCATGCAGGACAATTGACTGAGGCCTTGTACAGACAAGTAGAAGTGGCCTCCATGGGGACCAGCCTGATTATTTGCTGGAGAGACAGCACAGCAGGCCACAATAAATGCAGTCAATTCCTGGGTGGCATTGATGGAAACTTCTGACATAACTGATGGAGGAACCAGTGAAGACAGGTGCTCTGCTGGACCTCATACTCACAAAAAAAGGAAAGGCTCACTGAGGAGGTGAAAGCCAAAGGAACCCTTGGCTGCAGTAACCATGAGACCACAGCCTGGACTTCAGGAGAGCAGACTTTGTCCTCTTCAGGGATCTGCTTGGAAGAAGGGATAAACCCCTGGAAGGAAGAGGGGTCCAAGAAAGTTTGTCGATACGGAAGGATTACTTTCTAAAAAGCTCAAAACTGGTCCATCCTGGAGAGCAGGAAGTCAGGCAAAAGTGCCAGGTGTCCTGTATGCATGAACAAGGAGCTCTTTGCAAAACTCAAACATAAAAAGGGGCTGTACAGAAAGAGGAAGCCTGGACAGGTAACCTGGAAGGAATATAGAGGCACTGTCCCAACAGTATAGAGATGTGATCAGGCAAGCCACAGCCCACTTGGACTGGAATCTACTGAGGGATGTCTATGGGTATTTATTTATTTGAATTTGAAGGTAATGTGAATTGTAAATTGAAAACTCTTTTATTGGTGTAGTGCTGCTTTGGGAGAAAATAGTTGGTAAATATCAACATTTGCAAAATTACTTTTTTGGTATAATATAAAATTCTGCAAGGAATTTGTCAGAAAAAAATAGTTGATATTGATTAAATTGCATACAAAAGCAGTATTCAGAAAGAATTAATATGGCTGGAAAGTCAAGAATTTGAAAGCTGTGTTAAGAAAATGCTCCAGAATGGAGGGCTGCACAGCAGCTTCTTGTACTTGTAAAAGGCTGAGCCCGTGCTCAGCTCTTACCAGTTTCATAAAATATTTTATATCTAACAAAAGTGCATGAATAGAAATGAGGAACATACCGTGACATGAAAGCCCTTGCAGAACCCCCACCAGCTTGTGTGATGGCTTTTACAGGAGCAGCGGGGATGTCAAAAGTGAGCCTCTTTGACAGAATATCTTTTATCCAAAACAAAACAAGTAATGTTTTCTAAGAGAATTGTTTCCTAAAGATGTTTGTTCTTAAGATTTTACATGGTTTACAACTGGTTTATTCTCTCTAAATTTGGATGTTTTTGTTATTTAAACTGTAAGACCTAACTTTCTTTCCTTAGGCATAGAGATACACAAAGCCTGAGTGCACAGATTTAGGATTATAAAACAAAAGCCTAAGAAGTGATGGCTGGTTATTCACAGTAGACATATTAACTCAAGGAGATCATTCTTTTATTTACTGTTTTCTAAGGCTCTGTGCCCAAAGCTTTAAGATGTTTCCTGAATTTATATTACATTTTATTCTCTAGTTTCATCTGAAATTTGAAAAACACAGTCAGGATACAACATATGTATTCTACTAGTTCTTATGATTTTTTAATTTTTTACTGAAAGGAGAATTGCATGAAGACACAGATTTCAATCTGCTGAAGTATACGGTCCTACCATGACCCAGAAATTTGAATTTAGTCTTTGTAACAGCTGTAAATGCATGCAAATAGCATTGCACTTATCTATTTTTTCTTTAATGTGGAAAATAAGCACATTTCATGTTCATTTTTACGCTCTCAAAATATTTCAGAACACTGAACTTTTCACCACAAAACTAATTGTCCTTAGCACTTTTTTCAACTCAGTAAATGTCAAGACTTAAACCTGAACTTCAGCAGCTGGGAACAATGGCTATCAATTGCCTTTTCCCTCCTGCTGTTCCTCATTAACAGCACAAAGTGCGCTTATTTAAATCCATCCTTATCGCCTAACATACAAGCAGCAGTGAGTGACTGAATTCAGTAGCTATTAGAAGTACAGCAGATCAGATCTTCCTGTTTATTGATTTGTGGAGAACAGCCTCGCACTGCTTTGACAGCTCTGAGGCAGTGAGAGCAAAGAAAGAAGCTTTTCAGCTCTTGGGAGGAGAATTGCTGGGCAACATTAAAGAGGGTCTTGTAGAAGCCGGTTTCCTTTGATATGCAGTCAAATTGGCTGCGCTTGGAGTCAAGGTCAGGAGGCTGTGGAAACGCTGAGAATGTGGTGGGGAAATTAAAGCGGTGTTATTTTAATAAGTATTGTGTGTATGCGTGCTGATTGATACAGAAAATTGCCCTTCGCTTTTTTGTGAGAACAGCCTTTAGTGAAGCATATTTTGGAAAAATAAAGGAAAAAGGAGTTTGTGTGTCCTTTTACTGCTGCACTAAATATAGCTGTTTAGATGAGAATCTTCTATTTTTTGCTTCTTTTCTTCTCATTTTTCCTCAGAATCCCAGCCATTCAACAGTTGTGTTAACTCTTTACATTCAGCAGTTTTTTAAACTAGGGATCTCATTTCTAGTGTTTCATGTTAATAAGTAGCAAAAATTGCTACTCACACACCTTCATGTAATTTGCCTGTATCGGGGGGTGGGGGGTAGCATAATTTTGTAATTAATGTCTTTGTATTGTGCTGCATATGCTCTTAGATGTCATCACAAAAAAGTTATTATTCTGGCCTCAGAGGAGTTTATGTTGTTACTGTGTTTCAAACAAATAATAATTTAAAGAAGTTAAGCTCAAATGTAAATGTCTATCTTGACTGGGAGGGATATGTGGTATCTACCTGTCCTTCTCACTCTTTTATCTATGATCTTAAAATAAAACGTGAAGCAATTTGATAAATAGAACTTGGTTAACTCCTCCCCTGTTTGAAGCTGTGGATTTGGTGCATTGAAAGATCTCTTAATATGTGCCTGTCTTAGGTATATTTTATTTACAGGAGAGAATTTCAGAGAAATCTCGTGAGGAAAAGTTCCAATTTCTTTTACAAAGACAAAATATTCTCTTCAGTTCTACCATTTGGCTAGTATGACTGTTGACCTAGTAAGGGTGGGTCAGGGAGAAGGAGAATTTAATTTTTTTCCATTATGGTATTAATAATTGCACATTACATTATTGAGTCTTTTCAAAGACAGCATGATTTGGCTTAGGAATAGTGGTAGTGGAAACTGCTGTTAATTTCCATGAGCATCATAGACAAAAAGAGCTTTTTTTTTTTTTTTCCAGAAAAGAATAAAAGTTCACTTAGAAATTGTAAACATGTATCAAAGTGTGCAGAGCTAACACGGAAAGGGAAAAAAAAAAAACCAAAACCCCTTTTTGCTTTACTTCGCATCGCAAATTAAAGTATTTGTAGAGATCTACCTAGATCAACAGAATGGCTTTTGATTCACTGTTCCACACATGTTTTTCTGAAGTACTTAAATTTCTTCCTAGCCTAAACTTAGGAGAAAATCAGCAGTCATTTTCAATTATAACAACTAGATCACACTAGAAGTGGCTAAGGGATGTTAATTTAAACCCTATTTTTGTAATAAGCTTCTCTATTTCCTTGCTTATCAAATATTTTAAGAAAAAGGTAAATATTGCAAATATATGTGATTGCAATTTAGAAATTAAAACGGGAAGAAAATTATTAAATCTTGTTACAGAAAATAATGTTTTCAAACAGAGAGAGATGAATGTATAATGCATCTTTTTAGCTGTTTCACTAGCATGGCAGCAGTTGAACTAAACTGTGCTATAGTACAGCAAAGAGGGGCTTTTTTTTGTTGTCATTTAGGAAGAACTCTTGAGCAAGGTGTCTGTGTGTCTTTACAGGTGTCTGTGCTTTTTTTTGCTGAAGAGTGTTCATTTGCAGAGTTCCTGTTCACACTAGCCAGGAAAGCCAAATGCAGTTGCATGCTAGAGCTCTTTAAGAAGCACTGCAAGATATTTATGTGAATATGTCGAGAAGGGAGGTACATAGCATTTATGTTCAACTTTATAAAGGGGTCTGTCCAAACAGAGGACTGGGATAGAGAAGTGAATGAATTTCGAATTAGAGTTTGAAACCCACAACAGCCTCCTTCTGAATTGTCTCACTGCCAAGGAGGGTGAAGGCATTCATATATTCACCTGCAACATTCCCCATTTGCCTGATGTTTTCTCCCTACGCATGACCATTAACTTCATCAGCCGTTTTTTCTGTGACTGTTTAAGACTCAAAAATTAAAAATGTGTAATAAATTACATGTCGAGGTCACTGAATGTGAATTCT
This sequence comes from Atrichornis clamosus, assembly GCA_013400975.1. Lineage (NCBI taxonomy): Eukaryota > Metazoa > Chordata > Aves > Passeriformes > Menuridae > Atrichornis > Atrichornis clamosus. The sequence goes on from WBMZ01013084.1 coordinate 30,299, forward strand.
CTGAGTGCCAAGCACAAGCAGGACTCTGACCAGTCACCTTCACACAGACAGCCACTCATTGCAGAGTGGTTTAGCTGGTGATCAGAGCTCGCCTGTCTGGGAGATAAGCACCCCAGGGGAAATTTACTCCACTGAACTTGTTCAGTTGAAAATCAAAGCTATGGGTAAGACTGTGGCAGGATTAAATCACACCTAGACCAAGGCTGTTATGTCTTTCCAGTGTGAAATTGGTACATCCAAGAATACAAGATTGGTGGACTGAGAGAGAGACCATTTTTGTAGCTCTTTGCTGAGGCTATTCATTATTTTCAGGTACAACTTCAACAACATGATGGGGTGTGCTCCTTCCTCCAGCACGTCTTTGAGTAGTTCAGCAACTCCAGCACACCTCAGCAGTTGTTGTTGGGTACTTTTTGAGAATGTGGAAAACACAGAGAATTAAACAGCTCACGTTTCCATCTTGATCTAGGCTTGCTTGGCAGTTTGGACATAAACACAAAAGAATGCTTTATATGTCATAAAAACATTCTCAGTTTACCTCAAAAAAATTTAAAAAAACCCCAGAAACCAAAAAAAACCTCCCAAAACAAATCCCCCCAGTATTCAGCAGCAGACCCAAGTTAAATCCTTATTCTGACTAAAGTAGAGCTGTTATAAAAAATGTTGTCAAGCTTGAATCCCTACATTAGGTAAAGCACTTAAAAACTGTTCCTAACAACTGCATGACAGAGCTTTGCTTTTGCTATTGTTGTAATTTGTTTATCTGAATCTGATTACACATTCAGTTCACATGGCTGCATCCAAATGATGGGAAACAGAACTTGTTTCATCAAATGTTTTCAAAAAGTCTTTAAAGGAGAAGGACTTTAAATAACTTTTTTTTACTTGTTAATTTGTTTAACAGATGCTGTTTCTGCACAGTGTCAATATCACTTAAAATCAGTATAGAATTTTCAATATTACCATTTTTGGCCTCAAATAAATTTACTGCACTGCTGTGGCTCTTTCATTTGTTATGATTGAAAGAAGATAAATGTTCTGTAAAGCATCTGATTAAATAAATAATGGAAGTTCATGTCTTCTCAAGCATGTATCCCCAGTGAAGAAAAGCAATGGTTCAAGTATCCCAATTACAGAAAATTCTGATGTTTGTTTTTAAGGCAAAATCAGATATGAAATTATTTTGATCTGTTTAAACCAAATTCTCATATCTCGATTCAGGTAATGCAATAGCTGACCTTTTACACATTCACTTATTTATTTATTAGTAACATTTCTTGTGGAGAAATAGTGTAGAATGTTACCTGAAACGTACCCAGATGAAATCCACAGTCCCATCCCATGGAGGTTGAACCAGATGACCACTGTGGTCTCTTCCAACCTTACCCATTCTGTGATCTTGCATGTTAAATTCTGGTAACACTACCTTTAAAATATTACTTTTTGCATGGCTAAGCCAACACTATTGAAATCAAAAGAGATAATTCCTCCTTCATTAACAGTATATATGTTTTCTTCCCTTTAAAGTGAGAAAAATGAATGCTTGGATCCACTTGAGAATTTTGCAGTTTTCTTCACACAAGGCTCCAGTTTTACACAGCGACATTTTTTTTCTAAGGAAAACTGCACTTGGTTCATAGCATAGCACACAAAAATACAGTGGATACTGTTTGTGCTTGTTCTGGAGGAGCCTATTTCACTTGACTTGAAGGAAAACAAGACAAAATTTAAAATTTGGGAATTACCTGTGGCTTGTTTATCAAAAACAAGAAAAAGTTTTATATGCCAGTTGTAATTTTTTTCAAGAATTATGAAACATTTATGAAGCCTTAGATGGATATGATCTCCTTCTCCAAATTGTTGAGTGTAAGTCACAAAGTGAAATCCAACTCTGATTTTATTGGATCAGACACACATTCTTGTGTAACTTTAAGCAAGGATTGGTTTGGTGGGTATTTTATTGTTCACCATGATCCAAATTATTGTGGGTTCAAATTCTGTTATTTTATCGTTTAGATATTAGTTTTGGTAAAATTAATAGAAACTGACTGCCATCATCTTCCTTGCTCTACCACCAAAAGTGTGTTCATTTTTTATTACCTTTTGCCTAAAAGATAGTGTGCAAATACATCACAAAGTGGTATTTCCTGGCAGCCAAGTGGAATAACGTTTTGTATTCTCAGGTGATATTTCCTGGAGAATACTCAAGATTTCTCAATGTTTTATTCTTCTCTGTATTGACAAAATCTAGACAGAGATATTTCCTGGCTTGCATCCAAGGCTATTCAGTTGGAAAGTTTACCTTGAAGTGTGTAAGGTATTTTATTTTGCTGACGTGGATATATGGCTAAAAATCTTCAGTTTAATAATTTGTGCAGCTCAAAGCTCACCTGGATATTTTGAAGAGACTGAAATTCTCAGTTTTAGCACTCTTACAGAAGATGTATAGGCTGCTTGCTGGCAGTGGTCACAAGTACTAAAGGGTTCCCATGCTCTGTTCTGACCACAAGTTGGCTGTTGATATTCTCCTATGTGAAACACTTCTCCCCACTGTGTGTTTGTAAAGTTCTCATTCTCTTTAGAGATTCTGTATGCCAGAAAGTATTTTTCCATCCTAGCTGACTTAATGAAAATAAGTATTAATATAAAGGAGGAGCCATATGTTCCTTTATTAACCAATATTTCCTAATGACAGAATAGGTATGTTACGAGGTAATTTTAAAAGGATTCCAAAGAGTATATACAATTGCATTAACATTTTTTCTAGTATTTTTTTAAATTACATGTGTTTATATATGTTTAGGATTATCTTCCTGGTCTTGATTGAAAGGCTATTTCTTGGTTAAAAACAACATCACATCAGTTAATGCTTCTGTTCTTTAATTATATTGATGGTTTTCTATACACTTACAGATTTCCCTAGCTTATACCTGTGTTGTGAATTAGACGTGAGCTCAAGCTCAAAGCCAGTCCTTGGTATGAAGCTGTGATTAACAGAACATCTGTCCACGCATTCAGTGGGAAGCCAGAGGAGAAAGGACACAGAAATGGAGGAAGCTGCAGGAAAAGCACCTAAAAAGTGACATGAGGAAAGAAAGGGGCATTTCTGCTTATAGTGTTAGTTTTAAAACTGTAAGCAAAGACATCATGTCCTGGCAATAATTTTCTATTGCTTATCTAAACAAGATTTTGGGGTCCTGGGGTTATTTGGCAAATACACAGTCATACCAAAGAGCTAGTCAAACCTACCATTATTTTTCCCTTCTGACTGTATCATGCCCAATTACTATACTATTGTTCCATCCCAACTCCAACCAAAACAATTCCCTGAGAGTTTTAAAATGTGTACTGCTTTTTACTTGTGCAACCTATTTTTTTCCTTATTACGTATCTCACAATTAGGCCAATTAAAACACACCAATCACCCATACCTTCTGTTTTGCCAATGTTTATGGAACATTTTTTCTTACAGGCAATATTAAAGTGAATCTGCTTCCTATAAGCTATTTTACTTAATACATTGCAAAAATATTCTATCATTGCTTTCAAGCATTTTGCTTTGTTTTACCTAATCCTATTCTTGGGTCTAACTTAACGGCATCCTTCTGGCATACAGGCTATAAAGGGCCTGGAGGATATCATTCATACACCGTGGAATCTTATTGCAACCACCTGCTTTTGGTGCTGGCTGAATATTTCACTGGGCTTTTGAAGGGTAAAGATAAAACCAATCTTATAACTATCACCTCTGTTTTCATGCAGTACACCAACCCAACAAAACACTAGGAACAACATGTTCTGCAAAGGACTATTACAAGGACAGGGTCAAGGGGCTATGATTTGACTGATTAAAGGAACAGAGACATGTTTTTACCAGCTGCTCTTTAGTTAACTTCATTTCAGCACTTGGTTAAAATATGGTTATACTGTCCACATTAGAAAAGATTACTTTTCACATGCTAATTTATAATACTATACCTTCAAAAGTACTTTAGAAGTAGTTTTGGAAAAGTATTAACAGATGGATGTTTCAACTTCAATATTGACAAGCAGCAGTCATACCCTGTTCAGGCACACAAAGGCCAATTTGCTATACCTTTATTTATCAGCCCTTTCATTTTCAACTTTTCGTTTTTAACTTCCAACAGGTAAAGATAGGGAGGCAACCACCAAAAACCAAACTGTTTTCACCTCCTTTTCCAGTAAGACAAATTAAATCTCAGACCCTGAGTGGTAACAGTTGTTGCAGGAACTTACTTTTTTTTTTTTTTCCCCAGTAGTGAACATTCAATTTAAAATTAAGCATCTGATTATAATTGGTCTTTGTTTCTTGTCTAGGAAAGAGTCATGTTTTTTCTCCTCTCTTAACAGGTGGCCATTGATGAGCGCATCAGGCAACTGCATGAAGCTCACAGGGATTTTGGCCCTACTTCCCAGCATTTTCTCACCAGTGAGTGATTTCCCATTTCCCCTTCTTCTAGTGCAGTTTGCATACTCATTTAATTGATATTTTTGTAGCCATGTGCTAGTAGTTGTTGTTGTTAACAGTTCTAGTTGTTGTTGCTAAGAATTTCTATTTTAGACTATATTATAATAGCTTGCTTTTCTTTTTTTTTTTTTAATTTTTTTTTATTCCTGGGTGCAGAGGAACGTTAAATAAGTTCATATTGTCTAGGTCCAGGGTAAAAGGAAAACATCTACCAATATCAAGTCTCTTTGTCCATCCAATTATCTCTGTAAGGCTCATCTTCATTGTTTGGAGTTTCTCTTTTAGGACCAGCAAGTTAAAATTATGTTAAAAAGAGTGTCTGATGATTTTAACCCAGAAAGGATTTTAAAAAAACCCCAACACTGCCTTCCCCCCCAAAAAAACCTAAACAACCCACAAATTTAGTTTATCTCTTCAAAGAAATGTTCAGCTCCAAAAAGGGGGGGCAAGTAAGACCTGCCAGAAAAATATTTTACAGGATTTGATCACTTAACAGACCAGTGAGAAGATCAAAACCATAGTGGGAAAGTTGGCAGAAGAATGGCAGCTAAGTAAACTTTTTACAACTCTGCATAAAATATAATTGCCAGCAAAATTCCCACTTCACCTCCACACGCATTCTTTTATCAAGGATGTTTTGAAGTACACTGAAAGACAACTTGAAACACCTTCAAAGCTCCAAGGCAGTGAAGCTTCTTAAAGGCCATGTCTTTTCTATTGTACTTCAATTAAGGAAAGTAAACAGTAAAGCTTTATTTAAGAGATTATATCAGCAGAACAGAACACAGTCACAGGATAATGGTCTCCTACATGCAGAGGGACAAGCTATCCAGACATTGGAAATAGATGTTACTATTATTGCACAGCTACATTCACAGTGGGATAGAGGACAAATTTTTCTTCAGCTGATACTGCATTGTAATTTTAATAGGTTAACCATTTTTCCACTGAAAATCTCAATGGGAAACTGAAAATCCTCAGTGGGATGAACTCCAAAATCAAAACCAGAGTCAATGTTGTGCCATATAAGACTAATGCAGGCTGATTCAACCCTGCACCTTGTTTTATCAAATTATGATCCTATGAAGAAAAAGGTCTTATTTTTGTAATTTGTGTTTCAAAATCACTTTTCTTTAACTCTTAATCACTAGAAATAATTTTTCAGCTCAATATATATATATAATTGTAAAAAAGATTGAACAAAGAGTTATGAGTATGTGACATGAACACCATATGTAAGCAGATGCCTGGTTTTCTAATGACCAACACTGTATTCCTGGTGAAAGAATAAATTTGTAGGGTAAGTTAAGCAAGCCTGGAAGAGACTAGAGTGACCTGCACTCATCACTAATCACACTTAACAAGGTGCCTTTGCTCTCTGTGCCAGTGTGGAGTGCAGCCAGACAATTTGTGTGATGGTTATGTCCTAGGCCCATTCTGCCTTATTACTGATAAACTAAATGCATCTAAAAGTTGCTCAGTGCTATGATTGTCACCTCTTTTAGCCCACCCACCATCAGTGAAACACTGAGACATTATTCTTCTGTCTAACTAATTACAGCCAGCAAAGGGTGGACATCATTCTGGACACTTCACTCCACTTGAGGATCACTTTAGGAAAAGGAGCCAGGTGAAAATGTGTTGACTTTGGAAACAGTCAAATCACTGAGAAAAATGGACATGTATATTTGCTTGTTTGTTCTCTCTCTCTCAGAGGTGTGTGCAAATGCATAAACATACCCATGCATGCAAAAGTTAGGCATTCAAAGATCTGAACATATCCACAGAATCCTTCCTGAGTATAAATGTTCAGTCACTGAAAACTGCCAGTACACATATCAGTCCCATCTTTCACAAGCACCAAATCCCAAAATCATCCAGATCCTCAGTATCATGTACTATTGCTATGCCTGAGGAAAAGATCGTGCTTTGACATGCTTTTCGTGTACTACCTCTGCTGCATCCCTACACGGATGGAAGCACATCTCTGGGAGAGAGAGAGAGTGCCACAGTCATTCAAAGCATCCCACCCATCCAGCACTAGTTTTTTCCTGTAGCTGTACTTTTGGGGATGAACAAGTCAAACACAGAAGGTTGCCAGACAGAATCGGGCAGGTCAGATGGAGGTGAATGTAATGGCTTGTAGATTAGCCTCCAGTACATGGCAAACAAAATCCAAGCTTGATCAGTCTGTGCCAACAGCAGTGAAAAGATAAATCATAGCAATTTTTATGGTTTTATTTTATAAGCTCAACTCACAGAGCATTTTTATCTAAGGAGCTGAGATACACATAAGATCAATGCCAACTATAATCAGTAAGGAAAATAAGCAATCTATTGGCTGTTGCATATCTGTTTTATATGCCAGTAATAATCAGTTCATCCTCCCTAACTGAGCATCAATTTTTCCTCTTCCATACATGCTTGCTCATCTTAAGGTGCAAGGGATAATCTGTTTATATTCTTACATGAAAAAGTATCGTTTTAGAGTTGATATACCTTTAAGTAGTTCTGCAAAAAGGCTGGTACTGCAGTAAAGTTCACATAAAATCAGTGACTGAATTACATTTCTCTCCTATCTGAAAGAAATAAATATGAGCTGCTAATCATGGCAATTTTTTCATGTGTTTGTTATTATTTTATACATAGAAATTATAGCATCATCTGTCTTTTTCTGCTTGGTTGAAACTGAAGCTGCAGAGCGATGTTGAAAACCTAGCACAAAAGTAATGGGGGAATGATGCAGGTACCTCATATTTGTCCTGCCCTGTGAGGCAAGGAATCAAGTGGTAGTCCCTGTTTCTAAACACTTGCAGCCTGTTCTAAGGGCTATTCAAAGAGTTATTTCTGAGAGAAATTGGAAATAAGGTGTGAGCTAGAGAGATAAGGAGTGAAAAAGCAGGGGAAAAAAAGTATTCTTATTTATGGCATTTTTAATTTAGGGAGAATTTTTATTCATTGTCTTTTCATGCAGCTCATCATTCTTTTTCCACTCTTTCATTTTTTGAATGACCAAGTGACAGTGTTTATCAGTGCTGTGGCACAGGATAATCCTGATGTCTCCTGGTTGTGAGTTAAAGAGGTAGTGGCAAAGGAAGGGTCTCTCTCCATCAAGGCTTTGGTCTGCCCTCAAGTGTAAAGGACTCTTACCAAAACTGGCCCTTACTTTTCACAAGAACTTGCTTCTCTCCAGGCCTTCTACATTTTTTACTGGACCCTCTCACCCCAGTCCTTGACCTTCTGATCAGTCCTTCATACTTCCCCAAACTCATTTTGCTCTGAAAGTTTCCAGAGTCAGCTCAAACTCATTTCATTCCTTGCCAAGGACAGAGGATCCCAGCATTCACAAAAATAGTTGCTAAGAGATATCTGATAAATATTACATGTGCAAGATGTTATATCATGAATTCATGGAGCGAGTTTGTTGGTTTTGAAGGACTTGCTGTTTAATTAGAAGTCTCTAAATCAGGGTGTAAAAAAATAGCTAAAATAAGATTTTTCTATTAAAGAGAAACTTGTAAATATTTAGGAAATTAATTTTAAAAAATCTGTGATCCTTTCATGGATGATGGTGCTTAATTTGGGAATTATATACAGTAACTGAGGTGTAAAAAAGAGTATCTGCAAATTTTAAACATAATGCCAGCTCCAAAGTTTTCAGTGGCTCCTCTGGAATAATTTTACTGTTTTGACTTCACCTTTATTTTTCTCTGTGATTGTGCCTCTAACAAAGAATGGAATTCATTGTCTCTTGTTGGAAGACTCACCTATATTTGTCACAGTAGTTATTACTTTTTTTTGAGATGCAACAAATGAGAGGTAGGATTGATATCAGATTGGTTTTAGTATCATTTGCTGTGCTATTCAGACTCCCATCAATCCTGTTTTTAATGACATAGTTCATTCACGTGCATTTCTGGTGAAAGCTGAAAAGTAGAAGGTATTACATCTTTTAAAACCACAAGCAAACCTTGTAATTTACTGTCCAACCCCAGTATGAGCCATCTGCCAGTAAGTATAGCATGTCAATGAAGTGACTGTGTGAAACAGTGCTCAGGATATAACTGGCAATTAGTTAAGAGTGTGACTGGAAGATTCCAGTGATTTCCAAGTTCAGACAACATGGACTTTCATCAACGTGAAAAACCCGGAAATACAGGGAACAGAAAGAACAAGTCTAAAAGCTGATTATACCTCTAGCTAATATTTTGTGATTCATATTTCCCAGGCTACAAGATTTTTCTGCCTGCATACATCAGTACCAGGCTGTTAAACCCACATACCTAAATATGTGCTAGGACCTGGAGATACCTAACAGGAGATACCTCACTATGCCTTTCAACTTTGGACTTGTAAGAAAGTACAACACTGACTTCAACATGAAATGAGGCATCCATAGCAGCTTTCATTCAGAAACAGAGAGATGATGAATGCTGGAGCCAGTGGTTTGTATTGCAAGTGATCAGAATGCATCTGCTGCATTTTACATCAGATAATTGTTGTTTAAAATTTAAAAATATGGTCATGGGAGCGAGCTCTGTAACCTAGGTGTCTTCTTCTCAAGATAAGCTCAGAGCTGTTAAGGTCCAGATCTGAGGGTTTTTTTCTTCTTTCTGTGCCTTTGTGTTTTCCTTCAGCTATTTAGGCTGCTCTCCTGAGAAACTGGAGATAGGGGTCTGAATTCCTTCAAGTTGGAAGAGTAGTCAAGTACTCACATCTCCACCTTCTGTGTGAGTGCTTAGATTATTATGCAAAGCAAAGATTAGGGAAGCTCTTTCTTGCACAGGCAGACATCTTTAAAAGGGCAAGGCCTGTTAATTAAGACATCCAAGTCTAAAAATGACAGGTCTCTATGGCTCCTAAGACACTTTGCCCATCCATCTGATAGATTATTTTCCAGTGCTAGCAACTCTGTCTTTCTCTCTTGTTTCTCCCTGCATGTATTATATCTGATTATCTTTCAAATATCACTTTTGGCAAGCAAACATTGAAGACCATGTCCATTCCTCCATGTCCTTTGGAAAAATTCTTTAATATTTTTAGATATCACATCAAATGTTTTGAATAGAAAATATCACCAGGTAGTAGTATAAAGATAGAGGATAAGTGATCACAAATGAGTCAGCCTAACTTTGAGAACTTTCTGAAAGTAAGAGGATTTTATTATTGAATTTAAATGTATTTATAAAAATATGCATATATTATATGCATTTAAATATGGTCATATTAGCTAGAGGAGCCTGATTGCTAGAAAACTGTTTTTCTACTTTAGTATAAATGCAAAATGACAACACGTGCTTCTGAAAAAGGAAAAACTACTAAAGTACCAACAAAACCAAATGCACTTCACAGGTGTTGCCATTGTGATTATCATGGTGATTTTCTGCAACACTGGGCACCAATTCAACCTCAAGACTTGTGTGATGAGTAAATCAGGTTTAAAGTTAGGAGAAAATATCTTTGGTCCATTTCTTTTTTGTTTAGAATATCATGACCATAGCTACAGCTTTTGGTAGTGCTTGCCTTGGCCAGTCTGCTAAAGTTCTCTGAGAGCAGTAAAACATTGGCATTGGCATTTTGAGAGACTATCTTTATGCTTACTTTTGGAATAAAATTGGTAGAATTAATTTTACAGTGAAAGTATGTCATGAGGTCATATGATCACTAGTCTTTCTCTTGTGGGCTTTGTATCTTCCTTATGTGTTATTCTCTGGAAAACCACAAAAAATATCAATAAATTTTAATAATTTATTTGATTCACCATGAAATAGTATTTATGGAATTCCAGCTTTATATTTATATTTTTCTCTTTCCTGCACTTTTGTGCTAAGTGACCCTTTCCACTATAATACATTGGAATACAATTTCTGAACAAAATTATAAAGTCACTTTTTAAATGATGATGTTCTCCTCCTCTCTTCTCCTAGAGGCAAGAAATTTTTCCTTGTAACTAATATCTTGTGTTTGGGAAAAATATGATTCCAATTAAAAAATATCTTAGAATGCTAGTTAAAAATAATCCATTCTAAATCTCTCTTTTGTGTTCTTGGTTTTAATATGTCATTGATTTTAAAATGCTGTATAATATTTATTTTAAAGCAGAGAGGGGTTTTTTGGAGGGAATTATTAGGAGATATGCTATCTTATTTTTTTATATCTGCCTAATTAATTTCTGTAATTTATCCTTGGCTGGCAGAATATCCTATATTCTGCAATGCTAAATATTTTGCAAGTAATCAAATACTATTTTTTTACTCTTAATAAGATTCAGAAGATGGTTTATTGCCTATTACACTTTTATCCACTCTCTGAATTAGTATGTTGCTAAGACAGATTCTTCCCCCCAAAATTTTATAATCTTTTTGGAGTTATAATGGATCTGTGAATCCACATGAAAACTGCTTCATTTTTTCACCCTGCTAAGTTTAACTGTAATGAATTTAACAACAGTCCATGTTGTCATGAGTTGTATGTTGTGTTCAGTTTGGGACACTCCTTTGTCCTCAAGGTCCAGGACTGGGATACAACAGGCATATTCTGCTTAGAACTTTTTCTGCTCTCCTTTGCTGTGTAAGACATGGAATATTTACCAAAGATTTATTTTTCTATTTATCTAATTTCATTTGCCAAAAACCACCACCAATTTGAATAGGCCATTTTATGGCCTCATTTGATCAATCAATTTTAGAGACTTCATTTTAAGAACATAAGAGTGCAGCAGAAGTTAGCAATGTGGAATACCCGTAACTTGGGTATGTGGGTCGTTATAGACCATATCACTTTGCTGTATTCCATTCAGCATTCTACTATTAAATGAGTAGATGTTTGTATTTTTCCCATTTTACAGTAGTGTGACATTTAAGAAAATGAGCATTAGATGGATTTTATATTTCATGTTACAAGTGGCATTTGGAAACTTCTGGAAACACTGTTCATGATTAAAAGTGTGCATTATTTCAGTCTTGTCATGTAATGCTGACCCTAAGCTGCAAATGATAAATCTGAAGTTGGCCACAAAGATTTCAGCAGGAAATGCAAGATGGAAAAGCCTCTTAAAGCTCTTGCAAAATGACTCTTGTAATTTGCTCTGATCATGTGCTGAACATTTTAATGACTAATAATCCCTTCTACAAACTGGCTACAAGTGCTCTAAAAATGGTATATTCAGTAAAGGTCTGCAAGTGTGCTACAGCAGCAGAGGGTGCTGTTGATGTTCCAGGGAACTTGTGAGTGTTTGCTTGGGCTTAGGAACAGCAGAATCCAAGTGAGAAGGGGCTCTCTATCCCCAAAATGCCCATGAATGCATCCCCATGTGCAGCTAGGGCTTGGAGCAGAATAGACCCCATGCTGTGTAGTCCTTATGAAAGGCAGGTTTTGATTGATGGTTCTGCCTTGTAGCTTCTAAGTTGTGAGCTGATGTGTTCTGACATCAGTTTCTCAACTACACAGAGCAATATTAGACCTACAGCATGATCTGATTGTTTGTTCATCAGTCTCACCTAGAATAATAATACATGGACATAATTTTGAAGTCAATTCTCTATAAATCTGGGGTGAAAATAAATAATCTCTTACAGATATATAGTAACATTTGTTGCAAAGGATCTCAAAGAACTTGTAGATTACACAAACACTTCTATTGTGCCACTGTCACACAGACGTAGGTATTGGAGGTGGCATCCTGCCAGAGTGTGTCATGAACTGATTATGGTGGGGGAATATTGCTCTAGCATGTTCTCGAAGAAGGAGAAACATGAGCTCCTTTTAGTCTGTGGAGAGTACTTTCTCTTTTATAATGGTGTCATTTGAAAATAATAAAAATAAAGTACTCAATGCATCTTCTTTGAAAAGGAAGCTTACACAGATGTGAACTTCTCATTCTTGGGGAATCAGAGTCTTTCCTGATGCAAAGGTTGTCTCATCATTTCTTTCCCCCTGCCTCCCTTTACCTGAAGTCACCAACCCTGTACCTTGCTGCAGAGAAAATAATTAGTATCAAAACAAACTTTATGTGAATAAATAAACAGTTTCCTATCTCTATGTTTGCATTAAGATATTAATGATGAAAATATTAGGTAGAGCAATGTAAGTCATGCAAGTAGAATTCCTAGGCTGAATCAGAGAAATATCATTAAAACATGAAATGTAAACATAATCAAGCACCTTGCTGACTTACAGCTACTGTGGCCACTAAGCAAGATAATGTGTACATAAAAATGAACTCAGCTCTAACTACCACAGTGCTGAGAGGCATACATAATAAATATAATAAATTTCTACCAAAGCAAAAAAAAAAAATTTGAGAGGATATATGTGACAGTGTATGGACACTACAAAATGCTTATTTGTGGTTTATGTCCAAAACCCCCTAGTGACAAAGAAGACAAAAGATTTTTCTTTATGTTTAGAACTGAATAAGTACACTCATGCTGCTATATGGTGACTAAAGTGTGTGCTGAGACCACTGAGAGCAACATTTAAATGTGGACATACTGAATTTACTCTTTGAATAGCTGAAGGAGAAATAGTTTACTATTGGTAAACATACATGTATTTTTCATTATGTTTGTAGTGCTAAAGTGAAATATTTATAAGATTATTTTTTTGTAGTATCAACTACTATCGTCCTATTTAATATTTCATTCAGATCCCTGCATAGATTAAAACACTACTGAAGTTCAGAGCCAGCATGCCACCATTTCATTATATATTCTGCAAACAAGAATGTAGGCTTACCATCAAGAACTGTGTTCACAGGCAAAACAAGTCTCAGCTGTTGGCACACCTACAAAAAGGAATAAAACTCTAAAATTAGGTAACCATTAAAATGTACATCAATGCAAATAAAGTGTAGGGAAATTTAAATTCACTCTTAAAATGCCCTACATTTTGTTGTAGTATTTAATTTAGGTCACAACAGCATTGAAAGAAGGTGTATGGTAATGGGTTCTTATGCTGTGTAGGCTTGAACAATAAAACACTTTTGAATTAGTCTTAGCAAACAGGAAATGTCTGTTTCTTGAGTGCTGTAGCACACAGGGATACTAGAGCATCATCTAAAAAAGTCTTTGCTAGCAAGACTTTTAGATGGACTTAACCATTTACCTGTACTAGTTATGTAATGGATAGTAAACCTGTGCTGATAACCAAAGGTAAGAAACGGCTATTCTCAGGTTCTGGGCTTCTGCCAAAAATGAAATGATTATTCTCTACATATAGCTGTAAAAAGTACTGCACATTTTGTCAACTCAAATTTATGCAAGGTTAGAATCATCCAGGAAACCAGAAGTGTATTATAGACAGCTTCACAGCAATCTCTTGAAGGAACACTAAATCCAATTATGCAGAACATCACAGAATTGTTTGTTATTCCTATAGCACTTAGCTCTCATGAAAGCAAAAGTATTTGTTCCTCTTCTAATGGATCAAGAACACTATCGGATGTAAGATTCTGTGATAATAAGTTATGACTGCAAAGCTCTTACCCAGATTAATTCAAAAGCAACAGAAGAAATACATCTTCTGAAAAATACACAGCAATTTATTTTATCCTTCAGGTACTGAATTTAAAACAAATCTTAAAGTGGAAGGACTGTAACTTCGTAGTATTTCCATTGGCAATGTTAATGATTGCTTGGGAGAGAAATATGTAAGAAGGTCAATTTTTAGTTAATCCTGAAGGGCATTTTATTTGCAGTGATGATAACCTAGTGTAATCTGATTCGAATTATTCCTCAGACAATACTAATTCCCATGGGTAAGAAACCTTAAAATTGTCACTGAGTAAGCATTTTAAAACTAGTTGATGGACTACATATTAGCAGAGAGATTAGTGTTACTGCATAAAACATGCAAAGAAATCACCTAATAATTGATAGTGCAAAATTAAATTGTAATCTGTCTCTAACTTCTTGGCTTTTGTTTCCTAGTGACAGAATATTGGATCAGTCACAAAAATCACATTTACAGCAGTTTGTGTTCTTACAAGTAGAAAGAAGAATTAAGCATCATGGTTAAGAATTCTGTATGAACCTGAAAATAGGGTTAAAAAGATAGAATATCACCATTTTTATATGCATGTTTTGCCTCTTTCCTCCAACTTCTGTTGTCCACACTCCAATATGTGGGCAAGAGAGGGGAGCTGTACTTCATTCTGCAGACTGACTCCTGTGAATCTGGTACAAAATACATGAAATATGTATATTGGTAATCATTATTTGTATGGACTGTGGCTTGTTGACTTTGTTAAAATACCCACAGCTTTGGGACTGGCGTTTTTAAAGTACCTATTTTGAATAAGAGAGGGAAAGAAAACAGAACCAAATGGTCAAGCAGCTAATTACTAGTTGTCTTGGAAACAATTGCTTTTCTTTGTGAACAGCAGGGGTCACTAAAAAGAAGGGTTATACTGGGTGAAGCAAACGGGCCTTTTCTTTCTCCTCTAGGTCACTTTTCCTATGTTTGCTGATTTAGTCATTAGATTAAAGAAAGAAAATTCTTGGTTCTACTGTTTTTGACAGATAACAAACTCCTAATAAAAAAATTATCTCCCTGATTTTGGCCTAAAATATAAATTATGTCTGCCTCTAATAAAAAATAATTAACAACTGTTTTGTCACAATGAGTTTTATAAAACCTTTTTAAAAAATATTTTTACTATGTTGTAAGTTGCTGTTGGCATTTAACACTGTGATAGCCAAGAGTGAGTAATGTTATTTTGTCTCTTTTTCTTGGGATCACACTGTCATTTTCTCCATTATTTGCTGTTATTGGAAGGCAATAAGACACAATTAGTAATGTGGATAAATAAAAATAAAAATGTTCACCGTGTAGAACAAGTCAGCAAGAGAATAACAAGCAAAATACTTAGGTAGTCTCTCAGTGTAACTTCACTCAACATAAAATGTAAACAAGTGCATAATTCTGTTCTTAGAGGGATGGGAAGTGCTGACCACACAAGGAAAGAAATAGAAGAAAACCCAGTCAAACACCTTAGCAGGATGAATCCTATAAAAGAACATGCCAGAAAGATAGGTTGCTTGCTCTGCTTCATATCTCTTCTGTAAACTTAGCTTTCAAGGAGGAATTTTGTATTTATCTTTGCAGCTGAATGAGTTCAATTTCTCTCAGATTAGGACAGAAATTTTGGAACAGCAGGTTAATCCTTCCTGCCTTCACGGGCAACTGAGCAAACAGACCCATATCAACGTGGCCGAGTGTAAAATTGTAATTCTAGAGATTAACGTTGTCTTTCCTGTTTGACCTCCACGTTTCTCTTCTAGGTATGTTTGTATGTATGAATGAATAAGTGTATGCAGTTATTTATTTATTTGTTTGTTTGTTTGTTGTTAACAGCTTCTGTCCAAGGCCCCTGGGAGAGGGCAATCTCACCAAACAAAGTGCCGTATTATATCAAGTGAGTATGAATAGTAATTCTTTCCAGCTATTCACATTTCTTATTTAAGAGGATAGTTAGTAATTTTCTTAGATTATCATGAACTGCTCCTATAGGGTCTAAAAGGGAAGGACAAAAAAGAGCAAAGCGTGCAATACATTTCGCAGAAGTGTACCAGTTATTTAAAGACAGAGTAGGATGCACTTATTTGTAAGTTGTTTGGGTTTATGCTACTGTAAATCACCTGCAAACAAAGTACAGCTTTGGGGTATCTGGATTACAATGTAATTTGTGCCATTGCCCACTGAACAGTATGTATGGCAGGTTTTGCAAAACCAAAAAACCCCCAGCATTCTGAATTGCAGTTGTGACTGTGGTACACGGAGGGGGTTTGACCTAGCAGTGCACACACTCAATACTATGAATTCGTTTAGGGACAGTACTTGGTAAAGTCCACAGCTGAGGAATGACAAGGGACAATTAGTCCCTAAAGACTAATCTTTTAGAGTTTAGTTCCCAAATTAAGGTAGTTTGCTTTAAGAGACGTGTCTGCAGAACAAATGAAAAGAAAATTTTTTTTAAATCAGCAATTTGGAAACATCTGCTTCTCATGCCCTAAACAGAGCCACCACACAACAACAAAAAAGATTTTTTTAATACATTTTTTCTTCTCTTTTGAGTTCTTTACCTGTAACATGTGCCTTGAACAACTTACATAACTTCTGAAGGAAACAGGTTATGCAATCCTAGCTATAAAGACTGCAGAGCAATTAACAGAAACATGAGTATTGTTTAATACACATATTTACATCATTCCTCTTTATTTTCCCTAAACACTTCGCAAGCTCAACTAGTGTCACGGAATCCATCTAGTTACAGGTGACTCTTGCAGTGGCACTTCAGTTGCAACTTTCACAACAGAGTAAACTTCTACAAGCATTTAAGTTATGTGTAAAGGAAACTAAGTCTGCACTGCAGTTCAGAAGTACAGTTATACCTGGCTAAGCTGTTTTACTGTCTTGCTCAACATGTAGCTTTTCTGATGTTTGCATTTGGCTATGAATACTGAAACAGCCACAAGGGAGCTGGAAAGCTCTATCAGGGAGGAGGAGCAGTCTACCAGAGACATGCTAGAAAGCAAATCAGTGCTCTGGCATGTAAGAGTTTATAGCACTAATATGAAGCTAAAAATCCTCCTTTCCTCTTTCACATGGCCACTTGCCATTATGGGGAGAGGAGCTTGGCAATTCTTCAGGTAGGCATGAAATGCTTTTCATGGTGTGTTTGGCACCACTCTCTGTGCTACATCCAGCAGCCAGGGGTGACTTGACTCCGTGCTGAAATGGTTAGTGCTGGTCTTCCTTACGCCTTCCTACTGTTGTCTTCTGTTCTAGGCCATTTACAAATTCAAAGGAATATATTTATTTTATTTTGTTCACTTTAGAAAGCATCTTAATAGCTATAAACCATTGTAGCATTACATCATGGATCCTGATTTAGGATCCTGTCACCTACACCAGTTTGTCACAAATGAGTGATTCAGATCACTTGAAGAATCACTGTCAGAGCTTTCAACAAAAGTGAGTTTAACATGAATTTACAAATGTGCAGATTTATAATGGCAAGATTCAATCTATTACTTACTACATTATACAAAGGAAAATCAAGTTCAAATCTATTTCAAATGATTTACACAGAGACCAAAGAGCCAAACGGTAAGATAAACCCTCCCATTGGGTCACAAGTTTCAGAGCAGCCCCCCTGGCTTTCTAAACTTCTGATGGAGCTTAGCTGTGGCTAGGTCCAGACTTAGTCTCAGATTTGGACAATGGTGTATGTCTAAAGGAATTAACTACATGGATTTCATTGGTATTGATTTAGCAGGCTACCACCCACTTACCAAGGATCCCTTGTAAATAAGGGGTCTCTCCACCTCGGGGAAGAATGGATTTCTTAGTCTCAGATAAGAAATCTCAATCCTTGAGGGGGGTTCCAGCTCCAGGGCAGACCCACTGGCATGCAATCCTGTTGCAGTTTAGCTAATTCGAATTGGACTCATCCGAAGATTGATCGTTTGTAGAAAGGTCTCTGCCTCAAGGAATAACCTGGAGAGTTGTCCCAGGGTAAGGGGAGGGCATTGCCATGCAGCCACACTCTCTAGCAGGGAGAGCTCAAAGGCGGCTCTCTTGGGCTGTCAAAGTTAAGGGATAAAGTGGTTGGCTTGTAGTCAAATTTTGTACAGTGGGAAGGGTATGTGTGAGCCTCCTTGTACCCACAACTTTGTTTGTTCTTCAATAAATGAGTCTTGGAAAATCCACCTGCAATTCATGCGTTAGTCACATGATCCATGGCCCAAGCTCGTGTGCATTGATGCTCGCTGGGTCACTCTGCCCCTTTGGGGGTTTCTGGAGGAGTTCTTGGCCTGGCTATGGCTCAGAGCTTTAATTCCTTTGGAGCCTGTACCAAACTCTTGCTGGTTTGGTTAAGGGGTCAAGCGCATCTGTCATTCATTACTAGTTTAATTAAAGTTTAAATTTATCTACATCTTTTATAGAAAAGTATGCTGTCCTTGAGATGTAAAACAAAGCAGTCAAGTTTTAATAAGTCTTAGTGAGCTGATACATCTATTGTCTTCTCCAGCTATCCTTAGTGGTTTTTTTTTCATTCATTCTCACTTCTCATATTTACAAACAATTAAATTGTTTCTGTACCATTTTGGCTTTTAAAATCAGCATATTCTTTTTTTAATCTTCGATGTATTACTTTTCTATCCATTGTTAATTCTCTAAAAGAACTTCATGAGGACTAGGAAGCTACAGGTAGCATTCTCTTCATGTTTACGTAATTTTCTTTCTGTCATCGATGTAGAATATTGGTGTTAGCCCTCTTCAATAACCAGATTGGCTACACTTTTTGCTGGTTGTCATTTTATCTGTTTTTCCCTTGATGCTTAACTGTTTTGTCTCATCACTTTCACATTTGCAATGATACTGCACTCAATAATCCATAAATCAAGCAGTACTTCATGCTAAATCTTCAGCAGCAACGTTTATTTATGGTTGGGTATCTTCAAGACCTGTGATCTTCCTGGTTAAAATTTCATTTTGTTTTATTTTCTACAGTGTACAGTTGATTAATCTGTAGCAACTAGTTGCCTCTAAAGTTATTACTTCAATAATTCCCTCTTGAGCTTATTCCAACCAGTTGTTTTGGCGGGGGGGACAAATTGTATTTGTAGAAGCAACATTGCCATGGAAAATATAATTATCAACAGTGTACAACCTGTTTCAGCTGTTCCCGGTCTCTGGCATTTGGTAGTTTCTTGGCCTAGTGTCAGCCTCATGAAAATTGCCTTTTAGTGGCCTTGCATCAGCTGCTGCATTCTGGTGGATTTCCTTCCACCCAAGTACTTCCCTCCTTATGGAAATGACAAGCTAGACCAGAACTTCAGCCCCACCTTTCTCCTCCCCAGCAAACTGAGGAAGTCTAATTTTTAAGTTCCAGGACAGCAGAAGTATCTTGGCTTCCCAAGCCTCAAGTGGGCATTTCTGCCTGGGCACTGAGCACTCACCCAGACCACAAGGTGCTCCTGAGTTAAAAACCCTTCTGTTCTGCTTTTGACTTAAAACATGTAAAATTGCTTGAAAATACATTTTATTCAACCCTTTTTTTTTAATCATTTTTCTCCTTGATATATTCCCTGTGTCAAGTACAGAATTTAAAGGTTTTACTAGATTACAAAAGGAGAGGACTATAAAAAAATTAGTTTTCAGTTTAATCAGTCCTGTTCTTTGAAGACCTTGATCCTTCTCTTACTGCAGTGCAACCTAGAAAATGGAAAGGAAGAAGCAGGCACAGGCATGCCTGTACTCTTTATTAATGTTTTAGGTATTCATTAAAATTTCTAAATTTAAGTTTTTAGAAGACAAAACAGGCAATTACTTCACTTTAGAAATCTGAAAAGCAAATGGAAAAAATGCACACCTCAAAGACAACTGAATATGTGTCAAAAGATTTTTAAAAAGCTCAAATTCTTAAAAAGACAGATAATGAAGATAGGGAGGCTGCAGATTTTTACATCGTAATTCAGGTTAGATCACATTTTAGCAGAGCTCACCCCACGATGAAAGGGATCTCATGTGTGCACGCATGCACATGCATATTCTTATCTTCCAATCAAACAGATAGAGGAGCTGCTCCAAAGCACTGACAGATAACAAGATCAAATGTCTGCTTCCCAATCCCTCTGCAGTGTCTGTCCTCGCAGGACACAAGGGGACATGAAGCAGTTATAGTCTGAACCAAGTTTGCATCTCTCTGGTGTGTCTCTCATCGTGTGCTCAGCAAACTTGTACATTACTCAGTGCTAGGAGATCTCTGTTGCCTTGGATTAAGGGGGAGGAGTGGGATTGAAGTCTGCAGCTCTAAAAAAATTCAGTAGTCCTGCCATCGTGACGTGTTGAAGTTTAGTAGGTGTGACTTCTATATTTGTACTAATCTTTGACATTATTCTTCCTCCGTGTATCTGACTTGCCAGTTAATAATGTCTGTCTTCTTACCCTCTTGCTGTGCCCATTCTTTTGAAGGATTTAAAATGCTTCTGCAAAAATACAGTAGTCTTTCATCTCAGTGCTTCCCACAAAGGAAGCTTTCCAAGTTATTTCCCAGCCAAGCTTATTTTCTTATACAGATTATAGCAGTTCAGTGAACTTTGTCCTGCTGAGGACAAAGCTGGATTCTCAGGAGCATAGCTTTGACTCCTTGAGAAGATCCATGTGAGCCTCTCTCTATAAATTAGCTATGCAGTGATCTGACTCCAAGGACAATGCATTTCCACTTGCTTACTCTCTTCCACATTGTAGTTTCCTATGAGAATATTTGATTTGCATTTAATGTATCAGCTTGTGACATATATTTTTGCTAGTTTTAGATCCTACATTCTTTCCCTACTTCACACTGGAGATCTAGCAGGCCAGTTTCTATAAACATACTTCTTTGTTGTCTTAATTTTTAATCTCCCTTTTAATTGTTGTTTAACCATGCAGAATTTCGACACAGAAAAAAAACCTAAACCCCTGGGTTTTCATTGTAAAAGCAAACAGATTAAAGCCATGATTCTTTTACTTTTGTTCAACTTAGAGACAGGATAAATGAATGTATCTGAATTAAATTCTGCTAAGATAAAATAAAGCGAAGAGATGCTGTTCTGAGAAAATCACTTGGGTTAATTGTTTCTTCTGCAGAATGTAGATAAGTACAAGACACAAAAGAAAGTAGGAAATATCTGTCAGATGGAGCAGAGAGAGACATAGAGAACCATAAATAAATAATGTGTGATTATGTATATGTAGTGAGTGAAGCTGTGAGCAAGCTATGAAAACCATGCGTACGGCTGACAGTTAACCTATCTACCAAGTACAAAAAGAAGGTATTATTTTGGCTTCTTAAAAGCACTGTTATTATGATTTTTTCCTGTCTTTCAAGTCTGAACTCTTCATAAGAAAATTGAAACTATTATGAAGGAAAGAAATAGTATAATAATTTTCAGTTTTCTTTTATATGATGTAAATTCTCATGCTGTCTAGCATAAAAACCTAAATGATATTTCTTAGAGGTTTGTCCAAGGGTGGAGTTTTTCTTTATGGTGTGTAGGGTTGTGAAGCTTTGGTTCCAAAACTTGTCACAAAAATTTAAACCCACAGTGTAAATAAATGAGAAATCTTGAGCCTTTAACTACCTTTCTAATGAAAGCAGGGGTTATAAACAGATGTGTTCCTGCTGACTGAGCAAGAGCACTCAAGGAAGATTTCGTGGGTCTGCTCCTCGTTACCATCTGTCAGCAGGGAGTTACTGCCCTCACGTGAGAAGTAACTGAAGGGGATTTAATTTGTTTTTAAATGAATTATAAGTACTCAGCAGCAATTTTAGCATATCCTGGCTGGTGCGGGGGCTGAGGACAGGGCTGTAACCTCTGGTTTGGGGCAGTAAGTGAGGGAATCCATGTGCTTTCCCAGCATAACAGTGGATAACACAGCACCTGTGGTGGGGAGTGGCTTCCTGGGGTCCTACACAGCTTGGTCCTCTCGATGTGACACTGCTCAGAGTCACGGGGAGAGGAAAGCTCCTAAGCGGTGTGGGCAAATTCATTCAGTACAAATGTTCACAAAGAGTACACAACGCTAAATGTTATTGAGGGGTTAAGCAGTGGAAGGATAATTTTTTGCAGGCTAAATCTTAAAATGTGTTGTGCAGGTAATGAGCTGGGTAAGAATTTTAGATGGAATCTGACTTTCTCCTATTTACCTAATTAAAGGGAACATATGAACATTTTAAATCTATTAAATCCAGCTACTCATTGTTTTCCATCTCTGGGACTAGGAAAGTAATGAATGAACTGTTTTTATAGGCAATAGTGTGAAAAAGTAAACTTTTGATACTATACAAGGAGTTCTTGTATTTATAGTGTAATAGAATATAATTACATAACCTTAAATATGTTTCTTTTATTGTAGTTAAAGTTGTTATATTTATTGTAAGCTGAATGTGATTTTTCCTTGAATTTTACTTCATTTCTATTACCTTCATTTTACTTCAATTGTTAAATGTAGCCTGACTACATTTTACAGCTAGGGTAAATGAATGAAAAATTAACATAGCTAATATAAGTTTTACAAAGTCGAGTGACATCTATACAATGTGGTCTTATTTTATAGGGTATATGCCAAATCTTCCATTAAAAAGTAGATTTTACAGCTGCTCCTGATAGCTAAAATGTATTGCCATCTACTCAAAGCCCATCTTTTAAACATTGTGTGCTTAAAAAGCAGGATTCTAAAATAGGAATTATGTTTGATTTCCACTGGAATGCTTTGAACTTGAAAAGATTAGACACATTAAGGAAAAAAATAGAAAGATTTGCCTGTCAGACTTTTCTTTTTTTTAGAGATCAATTACATACTTAATTTAGATGACAGACAAAGAGGAGACAACTTCTGACAACTGTCCGATGTAATATTCAAGGAAATGGGGAACAATATCTCAGATTTTTTACATATTCGTGTTATATCAAAAAGCCTCATACTTCCTTTGTTTCCTCCAAAGACTGACAGCTTCTCCAAAGCAGCACTTGCCACAGCCATTCTCTGCGTTGCCCTTGGTCCAGTGTCCCTTCTGATGCAGCCAGCTCCACAAATAAGACAATCTATTTCCCTATTTCACACAAGAAAAAATTCCATCCATATAATAAGAAAGTCAGCATTCAATTGATCCCTCTTCACCTTCTGTGCCTTTTTTGTCTTCTTTGTGATCTTGTCAGTCTAACATATGGCAGGAGTATAATTAGTAATTGTGTGTTAAGAAATGTCTCAATACCAATGAGAAAAGCAGTGGGTTTGAACACGTATGATTTACATTTCCAGCCCTCTTTGCTATGGATTAACAGGCTTTGGTTGACTGTGGAACGCTCCCACATTGGCATCTAAGGCCATACAGCAACTGAGAGAAACTGAGAGTGCAATAATCAGCCACGCCAGCTGGGCTGTTTTGTTTCCCTGAGTGGTCTGTCTGTCAGGGCGAGGTCAGGTATACGCCTGGATTGATTTTTTTTTGCAAAATGACTTCACGGAAGCTGCTGAACTGCTCTTGAATCTATTATTTCTCTGACCTTCTAAGATGCCAGTTCTACTGACTGCAATAATTTCCTATTTTTCAGAATATTCTCCACCTGTCTTGGCACACTTCTTGTCGTTAGAGGCTTGTTTAGTCTTCACTTACTGAATCGTGATTATGGGTTATTTAGTCCATTTTTTTTCTAATGTGATCCCTTTCAATGATTTTTCTTTCTTCTTCCCAGGTAAAGCTGAAATCAGTTCTGTGTTGCACATCAGTCCTGTGCTACCCTTATCTTTAGGCCTTCAATCCTGAGAACTAGCTTGTGTGTATACTACTCCCAGGAGATATGGATTCTAGGGGACACAGTAATAAATTGAGACCTGTATAAGTGCCAGTAAGGTTGCTGTTAGACTTCAGGAAAGATTCTAATGAATAGGTTAAGAATGACCAACTCACCTATACTCATTTTGCTTATTTCTCATTTTCTGTTTTAAATGTTGAATTTTATGAGATAAATTACAGTTTCAAATATGATCTTTTGGTTTAGCAGCCTCCTGCATGATACTTATTTCTTTTGAATTTCAAGTATTCATCAGATAAACATTTATATTAAGAAATCTCTGGCTAGATAATTTAAGAAAAACAAACTATTAAAAAAAAAAGCATCTCATCTCTGAATGTATTGTTTTTCTTACAAGTAATTTTAATGAGACAGGCATTCATGTTTTTTCCATGGCAATTGGGCTCAGAAAATGAGATTATGGTAACAACACAACAGTCATTATCAAGCAGCACCCTTTATATAACCAGCCTAGCAGGGTGACTGAGTGGTGTCTGCAGCCTACAGAGTAGAATCGTGAGTAGAGGTCAAACTTTGCTACTTAACACCTACCCACTCTGTGTCTCAAGGTCCTCCCCACTCTTTTTCACCAGGACCAAAATTTGGTAGCATAAATGCCATTTGTAGGTGTTAGGTTGGGAGCTTGAAGGGGGCACAAACTCGCTTAATACAGCAATAAATTACTAAGAATTAAAGTTGCTGTAAATATGTGCAAACTTCTTGGTATGAGTTTTATTCTTCACTTATGTGCTTCACTCTTGGTAAGGTGAAGTTATGCACTATTATTTTAATGAAATTTAATGGTCAACTGATTTGGGGGGATTAACATCTAATATTTTTATGCAGTAGGTAAAGGTTTTAAAAGATATCTAAATATTTAAAATCATGAAAATACAGTCTCATTCAGGTATTTTATATTTATCTGGATGTCTGCTAGGAAAGTTTCTATTACTTTAATGTTTAGGTAGAAAAAGAATTGCTTTAGACATCTGGCTAGAAAATAGCCCAGATTGCCTTTTGGATTTTATTATGTACCTGTCTCTTGGTTTTCTTTATCAAAATACGTTTTCTGTTCACTACTGCAGAGCTAATACAGGAGTAAAGGGATAAAGATACATTTTTCTGTGCTTCATTTGTAAAAAACTTAACTCCATTTTTTTTGCTTAAAAGCTGTATTGTTGGATAAAATGTACAACTTAATGCTTGAGGGTTATGACATTCTGTATGAAGCATACTAAGAAAAACTGTTAGAGAGAAATGTTACAGGCATGGAATTAAAATATAAAAGGATAGCTAGAAAATTACTGTGTTTGACACGGGAATAGATAACTTCATAAAAACACCTCAACTATATCACCAACTTGAAACATCATGACAAGATTTTAATCATAGACAAAGCATTTCTCGTTGAGACGTGGGTGCCATACTTTGTTTATGATTAGGAGACACTTTTGCAGCAGGAAATAGCTCATAAACATCACAAGGACTTGGAAGTTACAGGGTATATAGTCATACAGATGTCTTGACCTGAAAATATGGAATAAACAAATAGGAGGAAGGCAAATTAAAAGTAATTAAATTTCAATTGAATAAAAATACTGAAATGCTAAAATAAGTTTTGTTTCCAAGCACTATTTTCCAATCCACCATTTGCCATCCTGAAGGTTCTATTAGCAAAATAATGCACCTATTAACATTGTAAAGAATGTGACAAAAAGCTAACAGATTCTGCTGCATGCTGAAATACAGAAAAACTGCACCTTCATTAGAAAATCAGAAGCTGCATATGTCCTCCCAGATCAGTGATTTTTATCTACTGTTTCATCTTCAATTTAACTCTGCTTAATTGCATTTAGCTTTAGGACTTCATCAATGGCAACACTCTTAGCTGACTTCACCTTATGCACCTTTTAGAAAACAGAAGAAAGTTAAAGCAATTGCAAATGTGACTTGATGCAACAACAGCAGCTGCAGTGAAAAGGATACAGTAAACTGGATAGGTCCCTAAGGAAACCTGTGTGTAATTTAGTTTTAGACAAAAACGTAGAATAACAATATGAAGTAAACTCATAGATGAATGTTCCCTCAATTAAGAGTTCACTTGAAGGTTTAAAAATGCGAATTTGATAGGAATCTAAAGGTTAAAAAATATGTTATATGCACATATGTGCCTTCTGTTACTTCTGGGACTACCTCTGCCCAAACAGTAAAGGAACAACTTGAAAAGTGTTTAAAGCAAAATTCCCAACAGTGAGGGTTTTTCTTAACCATGTTTGCTGAGAATCCCTGGAATCTATAACTCATGTACTGAATTTGATAAATATTATTAAACAGCTAAACTGAGAGAAGTTCTGAAGTAAAGAAGCCTACATTTATGATAGTTTTCCTTACATCTTGATTACAGTGTTGCATGTCATTAATTTTCATTTAGTTCTGTACTTGAAAGCATCCTCTACTTCCATTTTATCACCAGCTCTAGTCATATTGCAGTTGCCAGTTTTACTGTGCAGATTTCGTTAGTAAATTAGAAGTTCTAATGTAAAATATTTTTGTGTATATTAATCAGCTTTTAGCTTCAGCAATGATGTTCAATCACTTTTCTGCTGTGTTTTGCTGATTCTTGACTATAAAAACATAGTCATTGAATATTAAAGTTTGCTTTCATGGCACAATGTTGATATTCAATGTGTCTGTTGTAAGACAATGCTAGTTCAAGTTCATTAAAAAATCATTCTGAAATTGCACAGTTTAAAACGTTAAACTCTTTAGCTGAAATATCATTCAGAGATATTCACCAACCCAAGCCTGTAGGCTTTGTTTTTTTTTTTTAAATATAAACCACACAGTGGTAGTTTAAGTAGGTATAGAGAGTTTGCATTTATAATTCAAAGATTACTGTATGGTTCCTAATTTCCTTTGTGAAGCACAAAGGGAAAGCTGGCTCCAAGTGACAGCCATACTCTGTCTTTTCAGAGGTGACTGAAAAGCACATTGGACAGCTCTGAATTTTGTTTGGATTTAGATTATATTGTTTTCTTGAAGTAGCCCTAAACTAAACTTATACAAGTTACGAATCTGAATAATCTTCAACTTCAATGTGTTTGGGTTGGGGTTTTTTTTTTTTGTGAACACCATTTAGAAATTAGCCAAAAAAAAGAGAAGGACTACTCAGCCAATGACAGACCATATGCTCTGTCCCCAGCAAAGCAAAGCACGTTCATCAAGCTGCTGCCACAGCAGTGTGCAGCAGGAGGAATTCAGGGAAAAGGGCTTGTCCCAGTGAGGCAAATAGGATTTTAAAGCACTATTTGTTTGAAGGAGAAAATTCTTGTTTGAAACAAGTTTCGTTGAAGTCATAGCAAGTTTCCTGATCAGTTACAGATGGTGTGTTTCAAAACAAGAAATTGGAAGAATTACACTTAGGACATCAAGTAGCTGGATATTAGAGAACACGTCTATTTGGTTAACTTCTTTGTCCCTTAAACATTAGGAGCATATAAAAATGATTTGTTTAGGACTTTAGATTTCTAGTGATATATTTTCTTTGAAGCTTAGCTGATACTTCTTTCCTTACATGGGAGTCTTTCTTCAGGACTGCCCTTGACAAAATAAAACAAATCTCTTCTCTGACACCATTCAATATGCAGAACACTGCCCCCTTTTTTCTTGGAATTTGTGTCTGGTTCCAGTCCATGTTTTTTTCTTGCCCAGTCGTTTGTAGCTTCTGTTCCATTTTCTCCTTAAAACAGCTCTTAATAAGGTCACTAACAATTTCCTGACATCCAATTCCAAGAATCTTTTCAGTATTCACTTTCTTCTAGGTCATTCCCCCACTTTCAACAAACCATCTTGCTGCTGTCCTTTCTTGTCTTCTCTTGGCTCATTGTCAGGCTTTGCCTTGTAATAATTTACTGCTCGCTTCCTCTGTATCTTCTCCTCACTTTCTTATGCTCCCTCTGCAGAGCCTGTCTTCTCACTGGAAACTCTGCCTCCAGCCCACCATCCTCTTTATTCTACTTTCTTTTAGCAATGCTTTTAGTCTTCCATCCCTGGGCATATTCTAATAGCAACCCCAACACCTCCCCTGTCAGAGTTTTTTTTTTTAATTTAGTTATGCTGAGGACTTCTAAACTTGTTAATTACAGTTTTCTTTCCTGTTTATAGCACTTTCCATTAGATGGTTATTAAGTCCCAAGCTCAAAAGACCAAAATAGATGTTTTCTCTCAAACATCAATGTTTCTCTGTTGACGTTTCTATTATTTCACACAATGTTTTGCTGCCTCTGTTACTTATCCTACATGCACTTTATGCCTACTTACACATTTAGTGTTGTTTGTCCTTTTCCTACACCAAACAAATATACTTTTTCCTTCTGATTCCTGCTTAAAATAGTTCTCTTCTTCTGAGAGATTTTTCCTTGACACTCAACCACTCTGATTAGCAGTAATTTAATTCAGACTTAGTCATTATTTTCTCATTGAAAGATGCTGTGTTTACTGTATTAACAGTAGTCCTAAAATTAATTGTAACAGCTCAAAGTATTTTGCTGCATGAATTATGAAATATGTGAGAAGAACTTAGAAATTGTTTGAGGCACTGTTGCTCTCTCCATCAACTAATTCCAGATAATAGCTTGGAGCATCTTTATTGCTTGGTTACTTACCACTGTATCATCTTACTGTACCTCTGCACAAAAGGCAGGTACTTTTTACATTCTACTCATTCACATGGATTAACAGAGAATTTTAAGGAACAACAAAAATATTCCTTTCTTGTCCAAGTGTCTGATGTGTCTTGAAGAAGACTGAGGTGATCTAGATCCTGCAGAAGTCTCCATGCCAGCAGGCTGCATCAACTTAAACCTCTCAAATTCTTTGCCCAGGGTTGGCAGCGGCTGACATTGCCAGAAATACCCCTTTTTATATGGGGAGCCTGGAGACTAAACCGTAAAAAACTAATTGTCTTGGTAATGATGTTTAGTAAAAATCTTCTGTGAGACAGTTCTCTCAGATTATTTTCTCTGTTTCAGATTAATTCCATAAATTGTAAACCTGTGTATATTAGGAAGCTACCTAACTTAGCTTACAAGTGTCAGTTTGTTGACACACATCAGCTCTATATTTGTTTATTACTGTTTGCTTCTGGCTCCCTCTGAATTCCAAATAGCTGCTGAAGTTTTTCCTACTGAGTGGAAGAGAGCCTTGTCCCTTCTTGTTCTGAAATAATATATCACAGAGCGAGGTACTGCAGAAATGTGGGTTAGTCCAGAGCCCACTGACTCTCCAGAGCAGCCGGCGGCCTCATGGCAGCGCACCACACCAGGTGCAGCTGCAATCAGCAGGAGCACATGAGCGTAGAGGTATTCTCTGCAAAAATCGTGCTCAGCTGCATTTTCAACATAAAGCCCTTCTCTGAACAACCCTACATGAAGAGTGGGTGCTCACTGAAGAAGGTCTTTGATGAGATTGTTGTTCAGTGGTCATCCATTACTACTGCACATACCAAACAGCAAGAGGAAAACAAGTTCTGAGTTAACAAATCACTGCAGAAAAACTTATACTTAAAATCAAACTCAGTAGACACAAAAATTCTCAGTCAAATCTATATTTTTTGCTGTATCTCTCTTTTGTACAATACCATGGAATGCTAGCTATCTTGAGTGTAGAGCTGCATTTAAGTACAGAGGCTTGAACAATAGCCAACAATTCAAGGGCTAAATTGCCCAGGCCATTTTAAAACAGCACTGAAGTATACCCATAGACCAAGAATGGATTTCATACTGGTGATGCCAGACAGAAGTTCAACTACTCATTAAACCATAGTCTATCATGAATGAGAATTTAGAAAAATGTTTTAGCAGCTATTCATCCTCCAGCCAGTCGTACTTCCAGCAATCTCACACTGAACCAGTGACGGAGCATAAAGACAAATCAAGTTCTGCACCAGCTCAGCTCTTCATAAGAGAAGGCGAGTTTCTGTTAATGCAGCATGTAACACAATGGATCCCAACTCTAAATTAGATTCTCTAAGCAGTGCTACAATGGAGATATTTAATAATAACAATTAGTCTGTATAACGTACTCTCGGCAGCTGTCTGTGATGCTTTTCATTGCAGTGTGCTTTCCTCATTGCAGGCAGTACCACTGACACTCCATCAGCAACACAGCACCTACTTTATATTCTCAGATATTTCCCCAAAATTAGAAATGCTAGTTGCAACTTTTTTCCCTGCTCATGAGACATGTATTCTCATGATTTGCAAAGGCTTGGTGCATTTCAAAAGAGATTACTACTACTATCTATGCTGGGTTTTTTAAACATCATCTACTTGGCTCTGCACTTTGCAATTAACAAGTCACAGCAATACCTCACCAGCTTAACCCAGAACCATATCCCAGCACCCACTCAATTTATCGTCCTCAACTTGTATTTTTAAGTTCTTCAAAAACACAAACTCTATTTTCCAAATCCTAGCTGCTTTTCTGAGCAGGTATTTCTCCGAAAACTGTTTTATTTTTGCTGGCAGCATTGGCACTTGCATTTCCCCATTAACGGAATCGGTGCTCCTTTAGCACGGCTCAATTACAGTTCTAAGCTCTGTTGTACCTTTTCCTGAACTGTCAGTCTCAGAAACTTCTTTATTCCACCTTGGTATTAAAAGGAGAGCCTGCTTTCAAGTTCAAGTCAAGCTACGGTTATATTATTCTAAAGCTTCCTTTGGAAAAAAAAATTAGAACAAAGTCCCCATCAGCGGTAATTAATTTTGACAGTGTGGGCTTTGTAGCAATTCACAAACCTGTACTTTGTGCATCAGCATTCCTTATTATTCTAATTAAAGTGGAACATTGTGCCCTCACCAGTCATTAATGGGTTTTCATTTTGTAAATGACATTTGCAAAAGTTAAAACGGGCAGTTCATATGAAGTCCACAGGCAAGAGCGTTAAAATTAGCATCACCATAGCAACAGTCTTCCATCATTAGTATTCAGGGCAATAGCAAATGTTTTGTTGTGCTTTTGTTTCCGAAAAAAGATTTTTCTTCACATGTCATTCATGAATAGAAAAGGCTCAAACCCATATATTACAGGTAAAATTATTATATTCATTTGGATGTCACTGTTCTAGAATTTCCAGTTTTTTGAGGTATTTAGTTTTCAGGGCAGAGGTTGAATTTCACAGTCTCTACAGCTGTGTATGCCTAACCTCCTGAGCGACATTTATTCATTGCCAGCCTGCTGCTCAATGGTACAGTTTCATATAAAGTCTGTCACTTCTACTCAAGAATCTGTACCAAGTAGTGGATTCTGTGGAGAAGCTGTAAAGGATGTGTGCACGACGAAACATGGTCAGTCCCCCCATCAAGTGGAGAGTGCATCTCCCCAGTGCTGGGTTTGGTGGTTAAATGATGTTACTTATACATCCTTTCCCCCTGCCTCTCAGGAATTGAAATGTAAGTGCATACCTCATCTCTTGTGAAACAATACTCAAATATCTTCTCGTCTCGCACAGTTTAGAATTAAGGAGAGAAGAAATGGTGTCTACCCCTGAGGAAAACCAAGGTAGATTATGAGTACATTCCAGTGTCCTTTATTGGAAGAGGTAGTGCTGGCTACATTTTTCCTCAAAGTTTAGAGAGGACTTAATTGTCTGGAAGCACAAGATTGTCTGTTGCAGCAATATTTTGCAGTTCGAGAAACAGTTTAGCACTACAGTGCACCCGGAGGCATCCTGCTTGTATAGGTCTTGTTCAAGGAAAAGCACACCATCAATACAGGAGGTGCAGTTTTCCTCTAGAAACAAATATTTTGTGTGCAGGAAGAGAGGAGTTAAGAAAAGAAAAGCAAGAGGAAAGACATTAGGGGAAGTGGACGATGAGCAGGGTGAGGTCAGTAGAAGGATTGCTGGTATACTCCGCAGTATCCTGGCTTTTCAGTAATAAGCACAGATGAGAAGTAACTAAATGTTCTCTAGCATTATGTCTCTGGGTTTTAATTTGGCACAGGAAGATTATTTCTTTCATCTTCATCTTCTCAAAATACTTCATTTTGCATAATTTTGCAGAGAAGAACAAGTAAATACACTCTAGTGCATTGTAAAAGCTGGGGATATTTCCCATTTCATGAAAGATATTCTCATATTTTAATAAATGGGGCACATTTTCATACAGTGATTGTCTCCCTAGTACCTGCCCTTGCAGTATTGATTAAGTTTTCAGCTAGTGAAACCTGTAGATCTGGAAAATCCTTAAAAATGGTGAATACTTATATACCTGAGGAAAATCACTCTCAGGTAAACTAAAAACTAACTGTGATGGGTTGACATTTGGTGTTTGGCTCTTGGAGGGCTTTAACACAGAAGGAAATTGCAGTAACTCTGAGGTTCTGAAATACCTACATATATGTTTACGTGTCAACCACTTTCTTTCTTTTACAGAAGCACCTTTTTGCTAGCTCAAGTTCGTTTTCCCCCTGTGCTTATTCACTCCACTTTTTTCCTTTTTGTGCGGCTTGTCAGATGCTTTCTGGGAGATTCAGCCTGCTAAAGCAGTTCATTTTCTCTCTTTTAGTCTTCCATAACCCACTGCAGTTAAGATACTTACTGAACTGTAATATTTTGAAGAATTTTGCCATTTGATGTTCACAGATAAGTTCAGTGGAAGAGAGGAGAATCGTAAAAACGGAATAATTTCCACTGAATCCAGAATGTAGTCTTCATTTAACTAAAAGGTTTTGTGCCTATCATTCTGCCTAAGGAAGATTCTTTGTAAATCTAAATTTAATACTAGATTCTTGCAGTGCTGGATCTTATAATCACCAATTAAGTAACTTACCTGTTTTAAAATCAGTTTTGGAGATCTTTTTAGATTATTAGCTCTTTACAATAATTGAATTATAACACCATTAGATTTCGCTAAATTGCAGGGATTTTATAGCCTTGTTTATTGCAAAAGTGACAGGCAGAGAGGAGGGATCAGTGACAGACTACTGTTTTCCATTCCAGACTTCACTCATTCTCAGACAGACCCTTGAGCAGTGGTGTGGCAAATGAGAGGAAATTGCCAGTTTCTTATTTAACCAAAATAGATAAATGCAGTGTTTCCCCAAGTATATGTATACTTTCTACTTAGGCATGTCCTTGAAAAAGCTACTGAAGCTGTTTTTCATTAAATGTTTCTGCATTTGGTCTAGAAATACAGAAGGAGATGCACCTCTCTCAGCATGGATTTCAGATCTGCCAGTTGCAGATTTCCCTAATAAAGAGTAAACTCTGGAAACAGAAGTAAGCAAATGAAATATCCTTAACTTTCTGTTTCATGAATTATTCTTCTTTAAAATCATAACCAGCTTCAACCTATAGAAGCCCTAGAGAATGGAAATAAGTGCCTTGCAGCTGTTTTCCTAAGTGTAACAGACTGTATTTTGTAGCTGGAAATGTCAATGATTACAGGAATAAAAAATAAAACCCAAGAGTTAGAACTACTAAACCAAAACCACATTTTTATTTCTCATCTATAAACTTTTAGGGCAAGTAATTGGGGATACAGGCATCTTGAAATTTTACTTCAGTGTTTAGAAAGAAATTTGTTCCAGATTTCTGGCAGTGAAAGCATTTTAGCCAGCAGGACGTAGTTGTTGTAAAGCATATTTTATCTCTATACTTCAGAATACTCTAAGAATCACCTGAAAATTAGAGGTAAAAAAACTGATTCCCAAAGATCTCATACTGATGAGCTCACCACCATTTCCAAACACTGGTTTGAACTTCAGAATCTGAAGTGGGTTATTTTGATATAAACCACCATGAGATTATCTTTCTGGCCACAGTTGCACTCACCTTGTTTTTTAATTACTGCCTGTTAGTGGAAGTTCTTATGCTTTTAATACCACTGTAATATTACCAAACAATTTAAAGCAGCAGACTATTCCATTGCAGACGGTGTTCTGTGTCTTTCTATGTGACAAATATTTTCTCCTGCACATTCCTCATTCATCTGCTTTTCCACTCTTTTAATTGTGCTATGGCACGAATGTAATTAAAACCTTACTAATATGGTTATTACATGTTAAAGCTTACTTTCATATGCTATTATTTCTTCTCATTTTTCCATTCTGAGGGAGGAAAAAATGTTTCATTGCACTCTAACAATCTTGAAATGAACAGAAGAACCTACAGAGGACTCCCAGGCTATGGTGGGAGCAGTTTAGGCTCCCATCAGACTTGCTGCCAGAAGTTTGGAAATCAAATTTAAGTTTTGCATTTAAAGCAGCTTGCATGGATTGAGACATGGTAATTGATTTCAGCAAAGTTACTTCTTATTTTTGTAGTGGAAAAGGGATCAGAGTGTGGCTCTCAGCATTCCCTCTCATGTATCATGTTTTTTCACATCAGTGCCCAAAATATTGTGGAATAAACATTTGCCGCTAGCAACACACAAATCTGTATCTGTACAGTTTTCTCTTGAGAAAATCAAGCGCAAAACCCTCAGCACTGCTTCGCTCTGGGGCATTTGTTCACTATTCTAGAAATAAGGAGTGGAAAAGAGTCTGTCAGTGTGAATTCTTTATCAAACTCGCCTGTGAGGGTATGCCCACATCATGTGGTCCTCTCTGGTTTGAATTGAGTCAGCTGAGGGGAATTCCTTTCTCCTGTGTCAGTCCTGACCTTGGTTTTGGTCAGTGGCATGTATTTATAACACCCAGAGACCTCCCAAACAATTCTTCTTTTGGAACACACGGCTTTTAAAGTACTTAGCAACTTTTTCCCCAGTTTTATAAATTCAAATTCAGTTTTCACTAACTTTAAAGAGATCTTTCTGACTCTTACTCACTCTTCTCTTTTCTGGCTGTTTTGCATTGAGTTTATCTCCTACAAATAGTAATTAAAAGTCCTGAGAGCCCAATGGTGCTCTGACATCTCCAGACTGAAGTTCTGCTCATCTGTTTAGCCAGTTCTGCAGCACATTTCAAGGACACTGACAAAGATCATCACAGCCTTACCTTGCCTTGTTGCATCTTGCAGATTTTCAGCTTTTCTCAATTCGCTCTTTATTAGATCCTCTCAATAACTGTTAGACATTTATACCCAAACACTTCCTTAAAACACAGCTGTTCTGTTTCTTTGTGGAGAGGTTAGCCAAAAGAAACAACCAAACAAAAAAACATCTAGAAAACTGCCTCCTGCCTCATTTTCTAGTCTTCAGTTTTCCTGGACAATTCACTTCCACAATCTCTCTTCTCTGAGCTCATCCTGCTGCAAGGCTCAGCACCCTCCAAAATCACAGCTCAAATGTATTCTAATTTTATACTCTTCAGGTCTTTTTACCACCATCTTGAAGTAATTTGCCTCAAGTAAGAGCATTTGCCTGCAGTTTTTTTGTTTGTTTATTTGTTTCAGAAACCTTCCTGAATTATATAGAATATACTTTTTGCATTAGCTAAGAAAGTAATATATATGTTGGTGAATAATGAGTAAATCTTTTCAGCAAAATAAGAATAATCTGGTAGTGTTTTTTCACTGTAAGCCATTCATAAGTGTAATATGTACTGACAACCTTTAACATAGCTTCACCTCAGAGATTTCCATTGCTAGTGAGACCAAACAGGTGGCAACCCCCAATCAGTGCCTTGTTATCACTGAGAAGCTTTGATCTACCTAATGTATAATAAATAAGATTCTGCATTTTAATCATCTTGCTGCTTTCACATCACTTGTCTTGCAAGTTCTTATTTACAAAACCTCATCCTGACACTGTTGATTATTTTTATTTGATTTTTTTGATCATTTATTTATTTCAACATATGATATAGCAGCTGGAAGTTATTATAATGTATATACACCTCCTCCCTATCCACCTTCATCCTGTTCTAAGCCTGCAGAAGATGTAGCCATTCTTTTTTTTTTTTCCTTAACTCTAGACCATGGAAGAGTTTGACCAGATGATCCTTTTAGGTTAAGATATTGGTTGACAGAAAATGCAGTTAGGCCTAAAGTTCCCCTTGTTTTCTACATTTACTCCTCACTATAAGGCTGTATTATGCCTTTATGTTCCAGTAAAAACTAATTTTTTTTTCACCAGTGAAATAATCTTGAAGGGCTCCTTAAAAATAGTGTTCTCAATTCTGCTGTTACATATATTTAACAGTGTAAGGTTGGCGTTGTAGTATTTTAGCAATTTAGTACTCATACTACTATTCAAATCCATGTGCTTACTTGTGCTCAGTCTGATGGTTTCTAGGCAGGGAGGATCAGAGCGATCCATCTCTGTTAAAAAGGCACTATTATGCCAATTATATTTACACAATATACGATAATATAGAATCATAGAATAGTGCTGCTTTGCTTATGATTAGGTATTCTTTTTTTTCAGTGAAATCCAGTGCTAAATTTCTCACCAAAATATGTCAAACTTAGCACTGTATTAAATGTTGAATTAGAAAAAAGAAAACTATATAAAGACACTTAAACTGTCCTCTAAAGGGTATTTTAAATTATCATCATAATTGCAAATTATAAAAAAAAAACAATGTAGAGAAAATATAATTTCAGCGTAATGACGTAAAATAAGAAAATAAGAACTGTCTATTTTGATGTTGGAGTTGGTGGCTGCAACTGATTTATATAAACTGTGCCCATCTAGGATCAATTAAAAAAAAATTACAAATGCATCGAATAGTTTTAAGCAAGAGAATTGGACAGTCTGTCAATGCAAGAACAACGTGTACTCACTAAGGAATGCAGCCAAAATTTTGTTTGGAGGTAAAATTCAGCTCAGTATGTAGTATGCAAGGCACTAAAAGGGTTAGAGCATCGTCACTGCACACTGTGCTCTTGCAGCTCACAAATTTGGCAAGATGCAGAAGTGTCTGTGAATACAGAGTCCAAAGGAGCAGACAAGTATTCTTCTACCTCCCAC
This sequence comes from Atrichornis clamosus, assembly GCA_013400975.1. Lineage (NCBI taxonomy): Eukaryota > Metazoa > Chordata > Aves > Passeriformes > Menuridae > Atrichornis > Atrichornis clamosus. The sequence goes on from WBMZ01013084.1 coordinate 67,048, forward strand.
GTTTACCAGTTTCTTATGGAAACTGCTACCTAAACCATTGCTTTCTATATAAAGAAAATCTAAGAAATGCTGGTATGCTTTGGAAGTGCTTCCTCAGTTTGATAATTCTGTCAAAAATTGTGCCAGCTTACAAAAAATTTTAATGGAAATAATAGTTGTTTTTCTTAGAAAATTTGACTGCTGCAAAATTTAGAAATTACATATAGAGCATTCAGCAGACTTCATTGATAGTGACTTGGCTTTGTCAAATCAGTTGCTTTCTGGACAGAAAATTCACTGATTAAAAATAATCACTTTGATTACCAACTGATTTATTTGCTAAGTTCATCACAAAATCTTGAGGATCTAGCACAGCAAAGAACTTGTGACTGTACTGCATGGCACATAAATCACAGGCTTTTGAGCTGATCCAGAACTATTCCAGCTCCCCACTGTAGGGAGATGTTTTAGCCATTTAATGCAATGGATTTATTCTGCAGGGACAGGCCCAACTAGTTACAAAAATATACCATAGTTGTTGCAGCAGGGCAGCTGCATCAACTCCCACATTAGGCCAGATAATTTGAAATTTAAAAAAAAATGTTTAAAGTCAAAACATATCTATGTAAAGGAAGTCATGCCTTGGGTCTGCAGGAGCACTGAGTGGGAAGCAGAGGAATACCATGGCCAGTCTGCTCTAGAGCCATCCCCCTCTGAGCAGTAAGAACAGGGTCACCGTGTGAAATCTGGACCAGGAAATGACTGCTGTCCTCAGGCCAGACACACATAGCATGTGTGAGATAACATGCCACTAGAAAATTCAAACAGCCAAAATATTGCCACTTTTGGAGAGTTGCTCTCTCTTGGCTTGCACTTTTAGCAGACATATAGTCTTCATAGACTAAATTGTTTAATTAAATGGCAGCGTAGGCACAGTCCCACTGGCCTGGTTTTCTCCAAATTGTGAGCTTCATGTACAATGTTGACATGGAAATAATCTGTAAAAACTGTCACTTTCTTCATCTCTGATCAAACACAGTGTACTGTCATTACCAAATAATTGTTTTCATTGCATAAAAGCCGTTTTAAATTTTTATTTTTTAAAAATATTAAAGCTCAGGGAAGTGTAATGTTTACAATTAGCGTTATCAGAAAACTTAAAATAATATGGCATAAAGGAAAAAATATATTTCTTTCTTTGGGGAATTGAAGACTTTTAATGATGAGACCTTACAAACAAAAAATACCTTTCTTTGCTTTGTTTTCTATATTGTAATTCTTAGAGTAAAGCCAAATAAATGCTTAATATGGAAAGCTGCTAAAAATAAAACTCTCCAAAGGTTTTAGTTCAGTATTAAATATAGTGGTTTGGAAAAAACAGTGGATTAGATGGGGTCTAATCCTCCACTCTCTGCTTGGGTTCTATTTGGCAGAATTCTTCGTCTGTCAGCCTCCACAAATCTTTGTAAAAATATTTTTATCCTTAATATATTATTTGCTCTGGTAGTTACCCTAAAAACAGAACAAATTGAGGGACATGGGTAGAAGAAAAACAATTTGAAAAATAATCTGAGTAGAATTTTTAGAATGAGAATGAAGAGCAACTACAGCAACAAAACTGTGGAAAAGTAACAAGAGATTAATTTCTAAACACTGATAAAATTACAGTGTCCATAAGCAAATTAATTTGTATTGTTAAAGTACAAAACTACTTGGAAATCACATCTTAACCCTGTTTTTATTTAAAAGATAAGGTTGAAGGTCTTTTTTTTAAAATTATTATTATTATTTTCTCTTGCCTGATGTGTATTAGTATAAAAACATTAACTTTAGTGGTGATAATTATTTGCAAAATGAAATTTTGTTCTAAAGTTGGCAACCACAAACCAGAGCAGTTGATAGCAATTGAAGGAAAATTATTTACCCAAAGAGAAGAATGATAATTTAAAACAACACCTTATTTTTTAATATGACAGACTGGTTTTGTTATTTTGAGATCAGAGATGAGTGCTCAAACACTTGTAATGTTTTCTGACGCAGGAGGTGTGGGCTTAGAAGATCCTTCTTTCTGACTTTAACGACAGTTAGAAAACCTTCCACACAGTACACAATATGTTACCTATGTATTAAATCTATGCCAGTATATAATGACAAATTCTAGACCCTATTAAATGAAAAAATTATTTGAATGCTGTGGTCTGAATTTGTAGTGCACCATGTAGATGCAGAGAAATCTTGGTTGAATTTAATACCTTCTTTTTTTCCTGGAAGAATGGTGACAAAAACTGTGTGATGTTTCTTAGGTCTGGTAATATGAAATTAGTTATTTTGAACTTTTAAAATAATCTGGCTTTCTGTGTCATGCAGTGAGGGAGATGATAAAGATGGGTAACTTCTTAGTCCTAGCAATAAGAATTTTCTCTGTAAATCTGGGCTATTTTAGAAAAAGCTGAAGGTTTTGATATGGTAGAATTGTAGGTTGCCATTTCTGATAATGTGTTCAGGGGAGTTAAATGTAGCAGCAGGAGTCTAAGAATGTTAATATGGACTATAACCAATGTTTAAATCCTTAATATTTTAGGGCAGTGTGACTGCTTCAGGGTTTAGATTGCACCTTTCAAAGCAATTTCCTAAAGAAGCAGCAAATAGTTCCAAATACAAATGTGGAAAATGTTTATTTAATTCAAGGCAAAAAAATGCTCAATATAGAAAGAAAAAAATTGTTCTAGCTGATATTGAGCTAAACACATTCCTCATTTTTCTTGGTTCAATGCTGGACAATGGCAGGTCCTAGAAGTCATCTATGCACCTTTGATCATAAATGCCAAGGCTCTTTGACTTGGGCAGACAAGGCACTTCTGATTTTCATTGCAAATTTTTCACAGTGAATTTGGCTGTGTTGTGAGAAAGGGAATCATCATTTTGCAGGTTTATTCTTTCACTAAGAGATTCCATTTTCTGTTCAATAATTGAGATCAGAGAACTGAATGAATGTCTGCCAGTAGAACTGCAAGCTATTTGAAACCTTGCTGAGATGCACCGTGAGACATTTGCTCAATTCTAACATGTGAAATATTGAAAGTGCACCTAGACATTGAGTTTTACTAAATGCATTCCCATTATTAGGCTTCGATAAACATGAAGTTTAAACCCTGCAATAGAGTTTAGCAAAACTTTTTTCCTATCAGCTAGCACCCACAGGATTCTTCCCTGAATTAACTGCCAGCTACTGTGCCAGGGATAGAAGGAGCTACACAAAGATACCTGGGAAGAACCATATTATAGTTAAGCAAATGGAAGGTGCAGAGCTGACTGGAATTATGTGGAGAGTGTGCTAAAGTGTAAATGCTTGAACTTGCCACAGGAGACTTGAATGAAATCCTTTTCATGAATGAAATCCACTTACTAAGAAGTAATTTTTATCTAACCTCAGAATTCCTTTTATCCCTCTTTACTGAAGTGTTTAAGTGCTAACATAGGTTTAGATTCAATTAGGATCAAATAATATGTGTGCCCTAGGACATGGCTCCATGGTAGTGGTTCATCTGGCTCTGGGAGCACTAGTTAATGTAGGCATCTGAGTGCCTATATTTGTTTCAAATGACTGTATATATAAACACTAATTTTCACTCTTTGGCATGGATGAGACTGTTAGCACTTGTCATTAAAGGGTGCTGCCAGAGCTGTATGAACAATTGTCTCATTTTCTAGCCAAATTAAAGTACATTTTTTCCTAGGATATTGTTTAGAAATAAAAAGTTTTGATTTCAGAAATGGCAGATGAGAAGCTTTTCCTTTCCAGAATTGTTTGCTTGCTGACCTCAGTTTGGGAGTAGCTGCACAACTCTAAACCTGAATCCTCATTTCTGTGCAAATAAATTATAAGAAATGTCACCTGGATCAGATGAAGTAGTTAGCCTGGATGGAATTACTGTTGAGGCCAGTTAGGTGTAGCTGCTCCCTCTGCCATTAACTAACTTCCCTAGGCTGGTTCCTTCCCCAAGTGCAGTGCTCTGCTTTCCGGATCCCCATGTAAGACATTTAGGAAGAGAGAGTGAAGGAATCTTACCATGCAGGAAGAGTAAGATTTGCTCACGTTACACCAGGGTATTGGGAGAAGCTAAAAACTCTCTAGTTTTGAAACTGTATCAATGTATTATGCATATTATAATCACTGATGAAACAATATGGTAGTTACGGCAGGTTCAACATGTATTTTAAAGCAAGAAAAACTACAAGTTTCTGTGAGAACACAGCAAAACATCTATTGCTAAAATACAGGCAGAATACAGACAGCAAAAAATGAATGCATTAATTCAAAGGTGCAAAGTCTGCCTAGCTACTTGTCTAACTGGGAACTTGCCTGTAGATTGCTGTCATAAAATGCAATAGAGTTCATTGTTCTTTTCCTTTATTACCTAAGTGCAGCCTTACCATTGGAATACTCCAGTACATAATCTCCTAGCATGATCTCAGTGGCTTTTTTTTCCCAAATGACTATTTTTCTCTTCTAGATAATATTTGCATACAGACGTTTTGAAATAATGTCCTCAATGTAAGAAAAAAAAAATCTGTTTCTATTATATTAGTCACAAAAAATAGATTTAATAGTGTCAAAAATAGGTATATTATGTAATGCAAGCAAAAAGTAAATTAGCAAAAGAAAGAAGGCATGCTTCTCTTTTAACGTCTGCAGCAGCCTTTGGAAGAGGGGGCAGTTTGTTAGGGATTGGGAATGCAGAGTGAGCAGTAGGATCAGGTTTTCTGGGTCTGAGTGAAGTAAGACTGTAAGATTCAGAGTTTCTTGCTATTGGGATCTATGCATAGATAGGAAACAGTACAGAAGTTAATGGTTTTGGAAGCTTTTGTGTTTGCAACACATAATTTTATGCATAGAAAGATTTTGAGGTGAAAAGAGAGTCAGTGAGTGAGAGAGTTTATGAAATCCTTCTTATTTTAATCCCCCCAGGAGGCAAAACAATCATTTATTTCCAACTGGGCATGCAAAGAAAAGAAAGAAATGGAGTTTGTCTTCGCTGCTTTGTTTAATTTATCCTTATTAGTCTGCATTTTTTCTCAACCTTACTCCCTGAAATGATAACTATTCATTTTGCCAATACAGACTCCTCAAACTAAGAATTCACTATGGTATAATTATAATTTTTCAAGTCTTATTTGCAAAGATCAGCAAGCAATTTTGCTTGACCTACGTTTTCAGGTGGTAGATTTTAAGTCTCTTTTTTTGTCATATAGGAGGGTTTTTTCCCTGTTAACTTTCCAAAAGTCTTCAGAGGGAATTTTATTACTTTTAGTTTTCTAGCATTATGTCAGCATTTTGCTTCTTGATCTGCTGTTCCTGGGACTATTCACGCTCGAGTTCATCTCCATCCCAGAAGAGTAAGGGTTACTCCTGCCTTAATTTTTTTTCTTTGCTGTGGTTTCTTATGGAAGGGAGAAAAGAACTTTTGCTGTTTACAGGAGCTTACCTGAAGAGTTCACAGTGCTGGTGGAACTGGATGTGCTGTCCATTCCATCCAGCCAGGTGTGCAATCTTACTTAATCCCAGTCCCACTCTGCTCCTCTTTTCAAGGTCATACCCAGGGCAGTAGAGACTGAATACTCTGCTACTGCAAGGTGTCTAAACCGACATTAACAGCTTAAAAAATAAATGCAGCCTCTCTAAATTAGCCTTTCCAAAATTTAAACAGGCTGAAATTTATACATATATCTAATATATTCAAAATGCCAGGCACCCTCTTGTTCACCTTTTAGCAACAGCAAGCAGTGCAGTGCGACATGGGGCAGACGCAGGCTGCTCCTGAGGCTCCATCCCCCCATCTTGTAGGGTGACTAGGATTTCACTTCTAGTCAGGGGTCTTTACTGTAGTAAAAGCAGGTACAGCCCAAAGGAAGGTGAAGGTTGTGCCGTTGTGCATTCAGCAGGAACAGATGTACTCCTGTCATATGAGTCGTGTACCAATACTTTCCACACCAGACGTTACATTGCTGCAAGCTCTGTAATATTTACTGCAGAATTAGTTTCATTAAAAAAAAAAAAAAAAAAAGGGGTGGGGACACCTCTTCCTTCTCTGTCTATTCCAAGAATATCTCAATGAAACATATCAGGCAAATTCTTGTGAGCTCCACTTGCCAGTTACCTGTCTGCCTTAGAGTGCAGAGAATGAGACCTGGTTAAGAAGCACCAGCTTGTCATCCTTCACATGGGACAGAGGTTGAGTTTCCCTCTGGACAGAAAGTGATATGTTCCTTCCCCAACACCCTATGGTGTAAATAACTGTTTTTAAGCATACTGAGCTATGAATGAAAGACCTGAAGCTCCTAGGTCTTTAATTTACACTGCAGTGTTGAGGAAAATGAATGGAGCATTTCAAAATTATTTTCTTCATTGCATTTACAGTATTTTAATGTGTTTGTAGTGGTAATGTGCAAATGGCAAAAGAAAAAACAAAAAACAAAACAAAACCAGAAGCATCCAGACCAGTATTCTCTTCTTGGCTCTTCTGAGCTATCTATAAACACATGCCCAAAACATCCTGGAGGTGTCATTGTGCCCTCCCAAGTGATTTTTAGTATTTACTTGTACCAAGAAAAAGAAAATAGACTCAAACAGTGTAACAGATTAGCCAGCCCAACGCAGGGCACCACAATACCTTCTTAAATGCAAAGCAAACTAATCTGCTGCCCAGATAACTGAGAAATGGTAAAGCCACACTTACAAGGAGGCTACACACTTCAGAGAGCTCTGGAAGCAAGACTTAGTTAATAGGAAAATGTTGTATCTTCACTTTCAGTGTCAGTAAAATTAAAGAAGTGTTGCTTTAGTTTTCTAACTCATAAAATCCTAAACTTACAAGTAAACTTGTATCCTCAATGTCTACCCTAGTTTTAGGCAAGCCCCTACCCATTTCTGCAGTCGGATTTCCATGTCTGTCTGTAACATGGAGTAATGATGCTAATTATGTACATAAAACTTGAAAATGTTTATACTCAAACATTAATGCTTAGGAATAAATTATTTTATATTCTTATTATCCTTTTTAATGTGTATATGTCTTTGGCTCTTTCCCACAGAAAAGGGACAACATTCTGAGAAGAATGTATTGAAATTGAAAAGTTTGGGTTCTTAAATGCAGAAATTCCAGTGACCATTTGGACAGCAAGCAGTGCAGTCAGACTGCCTGCAAATCCAATTAATCTTTCTTTTTTTATTCCCCCTAGAAGAGTATTGGGGTAATAAGACCACTTCTAAATATTATCCCTCATTCTTTAAGGCAGCCATGATTTCCCTTTAAGCACCTGGAGTTATTAAATCTTGAAGACATAGATACATTGATTAGATACAGTCCAGGATAAAAAACCAGTATAGGAGAAATAAACACTGTTCTTCTGATTAAGGTCTCTGTGTAGGTGCACAAGTTGACTGAATAGCCCCTGCATAAGAAAAGCACCACAGGGAATTAAAATTCTGCTTACTCTGTAATCCTGTTTTATTTTCTACAGGAAAATGACTATCTTTTATCAAATAAATGGCTTAAAATTAAGTATGGCATAAAGATTGGCTTCAGTTACAAATGCCAAAGACAGTAACCATTTAGACTGCAAATAAAATATATTTATGCAATAAATTATGGGTAGTTTAAAAGTAATTTGGAGTAAGAGTGGTATTACTTGTATACATTATACAGCAAAAATATAATTGTCAGGTCAATCAAAACAGCTAAAAGCTTTTGTGAATTTGGAGACAACAATCAGAACTACATTAAATAGATTTTTGTATAAAAATCAATTTATAAAGTCAATAGGCTTTAATCCCTTAATCCTTCAACATTCTTGTTTTCCCCTGGATGTTCTTGAGTGAGTAATAGTTTGATTTGGGAGATCAAAGGGTTAATTTGCTTTTCAATTGAAGAATGACTCAGAGTTACCCTTTATTGTCAAAAAAAAAAAAAAAAAAAGTGCTGTGTGGGTGTAAGGTAGGGAAAAAGAGCCAAGAAAATGGATTCACTAATTGGGGTTTTCACCTGCTGTGAGTCTAATTGAATACAATGCTTTATTTGTAACTCAAGGAGAAAGAAGATTATGCAAAGTATGAGAAATTCAGACTGGTTTTTAAGTTCTTATTACTTGGCACTATTGTATGGGAAAGAAGACCAGCATGATAATAGCAGCATCAAGCTTCTGTTAAGGCAGACCAGGAAACTCCAGAAACAGTGAAAATTGAAGGAATGTGTTTCAGGGTCTCAGTGCTAGATACTTCCGAAGGAAAACAAACCACTTTTGCTGTGAAATGTCTGGCCTCTGGCTACACATCCCTTTGTACGACACCAGCAGCTGCTGTCTCCTTGTAGTGAACCCTGAGGTTCCTCCCAAGTAAGATGCAAATCATCCTATTTTAAAGACTTAAAGAGAGTTTTCTCACTTCTTAAAACTTGGTTAAAAATGAGACTGCTGATGTAATACAATTGACAGCCTTCAGCCAGTTTATTCACCTCAAAACTAAGATATATGATAGAGAAATTGATCTTATACCAGGTCCAATGAATTAAATGGAAAATTCACAGTCTAATGTGAATTTTTAACACAGTTTTAACATAGCAATTTATGTTTACACAAAAATTAATCCTCTTTTTTCTTTCCATGTTGCAATAGTGTTATAGATACAAGGTTACAGAAAACTGTGAGTTAGACCTTTTAAAACTACCTAAACCTTCTGTCAACTATGATAATTTTGCAATTAATTCGATTAAATTTTATGTTTGCATTTGAGGGCCTCAGGGGTTGAGCCTTGAGCATCTCACACATTCGTGCTTCTAGAAAAACACCACGTGGGCTTTCCTTGAACTGCTTGTTGAACTTTTCTTAAAATCAGATAACCCAACTACCTGGAGCCTTAAGGGGAGCCCTAAATTTCCTAGTACTTAGGCTAAAACCCTCCAACTTCAATGCCTCTCAACCTCTATGTAACAGGTGTGGGATGCATTTTCCATGCTTCTAGGCCTGCGTGTTCCCAGTGTAAAAACAGGGAGGTTTTTTTGTACATTTGAAAGGTAGAGGGTATATTTAGACTAGATATTAGGAATAAATTGTTTACTGTGAAGGCGGTGAAGCACTGGGACAGGCTGCCCAGAGAAGTTGTAGATGCCTCACTCCTGGAAGTGTTCCAGGTTGGACAGTGCTTTGAGCAACCCGGTCTAGTGGCAGGTGCCCCTGCCCATGGCAGGAGAGATGGAAGTAGACACTCCTTAAGATTCCTGCCGAACCATCCTATGAATCTGGTTTGACAGACTCCATTTGGGGGGCGGTTTTACCAAGAAATCACAGTATGTAAGGCTTGAAAAACTGCTTGGTTATATAAAGGACTTGGATCTCCACACAGCCTTATTTTAATGAACAAAGGACATGGATGTACAACATGCATGAGGGGAGGTTGGCCACGCTGATTTGAAGTGCTTGTGACACTAAAAGGAGATTGTTGGCTTTTCTTTGTGTAACGCATATTGCGTAGGAAAAAATGCAAAAACATCTCAACAGTAACTTGGCGTCAGCAGAACTCTTTCTTCTGGTCTGACAGATCCAGGAGAGAAGCTCACCCTTCCCTGCGGGGCCAAGGCAAGCCCTTAGAACTGAAATTACCCGATTCCACTCACAAATAAACCACTCCACATTTAAGCACCGATATTAAGTGCTTAAAAGAAAAAAAAAAGAAAAAAAAAAAAGCAGGTTAAGGCCCATTTCAGATCCGTCTAGGTTCGGTGCATATTTTAGCTAAGTTTTCTTCCCAAGCCCGCTGAAAGCGAATCAATTTGCCGCCTCTCAGCACATCCTTCTCTCCGGCCGGCCCGGGCCAGGGCAAAGAACACCGAACAAAATAAAAAGGAAGTCAAAGGCAGCCCCGAGGGCTTGCTTCAGAAGGGCTGCACAGCCCCGTGGAAGCCAGGGAGGGGCGAGGTGCCCTCAGTCGGCTCCCAGCCGGGAGGATGGGGGGACTACGGGGGGCTGAGGGCGGGCAGCGCCGGCACCACCGCCGGGCGGGAGCGGGGCGGGGCAGCGCCGCCTCCTCCCTGCTCCCTCCCTTTCCCTCTCCCTCCATCCCTCCTTCCCTCCCGCCGTCCCTCCCTGCCGGCGGGGCGGCCGCAGTGGCGCTGAGCGGCGGGGCTGTGTGGACGCGCTGTTTCTGCCACCGCGGCGCCGCCGAGCAGCCGCCGCCATGAGGGAGCAGCTCCGGGGGTAAGGGGGATGCGGGTCGCGGGCGGCAGGTGCCGGCGGGGGCGGGCGGCGCAGCCCGCGGCCACCCCGCGCTCCGTGGCCGTGGCGAGCAGCGTGGCCCGCCGCCGGCTGCACCGGGCGGGCGGCCGTACCTGTCACCGCTTACACGGGAAATCTCAACTTGCCGCCGGGTTTCTTCTGGGAACTTGAAAGGGCGTTTGGTTCGGCGCCTTTCCCCGCTCCCGAGGCCGTAGTTGGGCGCTGGATGCGCCCCGCTGGCACACGTAGGAGATGGCGGTGTGAGCCGCACGCACGCGTGGCTCTACCTGTGCCGGTGCCTGTACCTGTGCCGGCGCCGCTGCTGGGGTGGGCTGGCGAGGGGAGAAGCCGAGTCAGGGAATCGCGGCTGTGCCGGAGGTGTGGGATGCCCGGGGCTCGCCTCGTTGCTCCGCAGGTTTCCGGGGGTAGCGCGGCGCTGCACAGCGTTACCTGCGCGGCACAGCGCCCATGGGGCAGCTCGGGTCGGGCGTGAACTTCGGCGGAATTCCTGAAAACAAACGTGCTTGGGGGTGTATGACTTCCTCTCCCCCATAATTTCACGCTTAGAAGTAATCTTTCAAGTTAATAGGCAGAAGAGGCTGGGAGGGGATTCCCTCCGGGCTATTGCACTGCAAGTGCTGTATTTCTTGTTGCTATATGGCACCTTATATTGCCTTTTAATAGCTGCTGTAAAACATCTTGCAGCCTGGGACACCAGAGGTGTCTTGGACTGGAGTTGGGCAGAGAGGTGGTTTTTGCAGGCAAATGTGTACAGAGCTGAGGAAGCGAGGAACCTGGTTATATCTGGGATCTTTGACCTTTTTAGCACTAAGGAATTGTTCAAGGCCATCGCTTGTCTGAGCCTGGATTTGACAAGACCCTGCAGTGAAATTGCTTTGGCAGAAGCAGAGAGGAGAGGCTTTGGAAAGCAAATAGATTAGCCGAGAGTGACAAGCCGGGGGGGCAAGGCTCACCCAGCCCAAGTCACTGAGCAGGAATCTTTGCCCCTGATAGAGCAGACTAAATAAATGTTTAACAGCAAGGGGAGGGGAAAAAAAGGGTTACTGTTCAGTACTTGACAGCTGATATTTGCCCTTCTCCTATTTTTCATTTCCAGTATCGGCCAGAAACTTTAATATGTATCAGTGCCTGCCTTCAGCAGTCTGATAAATCTCGCAAAAGCCAATAAAATAGGCTAAAGTCAAATTCCTGCTGAAGAGACACTGATCCTTGGCTTAAACAGGAGTAATCTCTGCACAGATCAGTAGTCTCTAGATTTACAGATGAAAACAGTAGTCCTTTGTAAAACGCAAAGGAATGCCACCTTTTTACATTGCTAATACTTCCCATAGCACTAACTTGTTTTAGCTCGGAAATTAATGAAGCACTGTAAAAAGAGAGATATTAAGTCTTACTTGCAATCACTGTCATTTGCGGTTGAAAACAGTTTTCTTTTAAATGAGAGGTAGTGTCTATTCATACAAGCTCCTTTAGTTGCATTTAGGTTAGTTTAGTAAAATCCAAACAACTGTCATGTTTATTTTGGCTTTTTGACAACAGTCATAAGGTGGTTGTAGTAACATTTTATTCATCATAATGCCAGGTGAGAAGTACTGTAAATCATGTCGTTAGAAAATGGATGAGTGCAGTGCTTTGTAAGATATCACTATAATTTTGGCACTTTTTTGTGAGTGTTTGTAGCTAGTTATTAATACATGATAGAATTTCTTATTCTATGCACATCTATGCATTTGCACTTGTTGTTCATGTCGCATTTTCTAATGAAGGGTGTGGAGAGAAGTGCAGCAGAACTGGCTCTGGTAGTGCCAATGAAGAGGACTGTAAGAGTTTTGAAAGGACTCTGCAGTTGCAACCTAAAACTCTGCTCTGGAGCTGAGCAGTCAATACACAAGCCCTAATCCTAGATATAGGTTTGGGGTTTTTTTTAATTGAAAGAGGGGTGAGGGAGAAAGAGCACAATTAAAAACAGTTAAAAGATTTGTGAATGTTACGGTGTGGCTGGTGCAGGAATGTTTGGGGGGGTGGGTTGTGCGGGAATTTGGGTGTGGGGGAGCATTGCTTTCAATTCCTTCTGCTGCTGGTGTTGCTCAGAAGTAATATAAAAGGAATGAAGATAAAATGACTGTATTTTGTCCAAACTGATCAAGTTATAACAAGGAAACTGTAATTCAGCCAGTGTGTCAGTTAGGATATCATCTCTTGATTTCAGGTTTCCAATCCTGTGTGTTGTTGGCTCTGCTGACAGTGATGAGAGACAAATCTCTCTGCTGTTGGCAGGAACAGAGGAGTTCACACAGCCATAGTGTGACAGAATTCCCTGCATAAAAATTATCCTTGCTAATGTAATATAATCATCCTTTAATGAAGTGGTCCTGTGGTTCCCAAAGGATGTATCAAGTGAAGACTGTGCTTTCATCCCACTGAATTATCAGTGTATTTAGCGTACCAGTCACACCCGCGCCAAGGTGTCACCATTAGCCATTGCTGCTCATCTCCTTCTCAGGCTTGGTTTTAATTTCCTTTCCACTGCTGCAGCCCAGGTCAGGTGAGAAAGAGAAAAATAAACCGAGTGCACTTAGAATTCTGTTTCAGAATGCCTGTGATTTAAGAGCTAGTGATCAATTTAGTTGACCTAAATGTAGAGCCAAATTGAAAAATGTATCATCAGAGCATGTGCAATATTGCAAAACTGCTGGCTGTGTGTGTTGATGTCTTTTTGTATTGGTGGTTCATTGGGAAAGCATTTTGAGTACTTATTTCTGCACATACTCTCACCCTGCTTCAGCTGCTGCTAGTCAAGAGGACTCACTACACTTTTCTTGTCTTTCTGACTTGCAGGCTGTAAAGGGCCTTGTTCACCGGAGTTTGAAACTCTGGCAAACACTTTGCTGCAGATCTATTAAGGATGCTACAGCATTCCCAAGTGTGGTTGAGGCTGCCTGAAACTGCTGAGCTGGCATTTCACTCCACGGTGTTCACAATAAGGGCATACACACAAATCCTCCCCCACCGGTCTAACCCCAAAGCTCACAATTAAATGGCCTTTGAAAATGGCAAAGAAGCTTATGAAGAATAGCCTTGATGGAATCTAACCTTTCCTGGAGCTGCCCTTGTGTGCGGAATAGTTGATAATTTTCTGAGCTGAAAACGTTGAGAGGCGAACGCCTTTTAGCTGGAGCGAAATATCTGCAGCCTTCTTGTGTTCTGCATGTAAAGTACCAGCAAAGGCTGCCCTGGCTCGGTTCGGGCACTCAACCTCTACTGTTCCCTTCCAAGCCCTTGCTTTTTCCTGCAGGGGCATGGAGGGGTGCTGAGGGCTGGCCAGTCCAGCACCTGATGCCAGCTGGGTGATGCCGGCCCAGGGCAGGATCCAGCTGGGTGCGGGGCACTCTGCCCCAGGGCTGCTCACTGCTGGGGACCTGGTGGGCCGAGAGTTAGGGGCTCTACTCACTTGACTCTTGTAGTCTCAGGAAAGGAATATTTCCTCTAACTTGCAACTCAGTTTAAAAATAAAGTGAAGGGGGAAATATACCTGCCCTGCAAATTCAGGCTTTGTCATTTGCCAGTGAAGCAAATGAAGTCATTCCTTACAAATTGTACATCTCCCATGATAATTAATCTCATACCATGAAAGAAACTCACACTTGTGTAGAGGTTTAGGGTTGCTGGTATTACAAATATCTGAAAACAGTTGGAGTCCCGTGCTTCTTTGGCAGTGGAAATTTTATTTACAAGGTCTTACAAAAGCAGTTGTGTATTTTCAGGAATAATAAATCCCATAAGCTTAAACTATACACACTAAACTCACTGGTATGTGGTTAGACCTTACCATAAAAAATAAAAAATTCAATAAATTACTCTTCTGTGTAATGTTGATTAGTGATACTAGTTTTTAACACTAAGATGATCCTTTTGTTCTTCTATCCAACACAGGCATGGGATTCCATAATCCTGTCTGTATTCAGATACCAGATATCTGATGGCTTTTAAATATTTTCACGGGGAATCAGTTTCTTTGAAGGCTGCCAGGTTAACATCTATGGAGTCTGAAGCGGCTTAGTTTATCTATAGAACAGTTTGGGGCTGCCAAACTAATTTCATACAGAAAGTCAGCCAGATTATTTTCACAAGTTTCTTGTAACTGTTTACATAAATCCTTATTTTTGTTACACGATTTGGCATACAAATCATTCTACACTTCCTGCTCAAATATCCACCACTTCTGTGGCTACCTGCCTATGGGGAAGCAAGCCAGGGTGGACAAACTCATACCTGAGGAACTATTGAGCTGAGACTGACGTTGGGTGCAAGCAAACTGCAAGCCCAGGTCTGTGGGTGTGAATGTTTGTTTGGGTCTGCAGCTCGTTCGCCTGAATTGTGACATCCCTGGCTACAAGGTTCTTCTGCCATGAATATGCTTCCTTCCTCTTTTCCTTTGGGCTGCTGTTCTATCAGCTTCTGGTAGCGATGTTTTTAGGAACTCTATGTGTGAATGAAACTGTTTCCTTGTTTCTTCAGAAATACGCTTTATACTTGGGTATGATAAAAGGTTCTGGCATTACATTGTCCCTGCAGAACCTGCCCATACCAAGCAGGATGGGAAATGCAGGAGCTCAGGTGGCTCAGATACACAGGTTTTCACTTGAAGCTACCCCAGTTTCTGGGAATTAAGAAAACCCAACTAAACAAACAAACAAACAAACAAAAAAAAAAAAACCAAAAAAAAAACCAAACCAAAAAAACCCAGACCAGGCTGAGATTTCTGAATACAAGTGTAGCCACCTCCCTTTGCAGGACTTGTTTTTTAAGAGATCAAAGAACGAGACTGCTTTTGCTCTTCTGGTGTTCTCCCTCTTTCACTGCCTTCAGCCACTGCAGGAATTGGGAAGGGTCAGGGATGCTGAGGTTGATGAGACAGGCCTTGTTTAAAAGCCTCTGCTCAACTAGGGCAGCACTATGGCAGCGTTTGTTCCTTATGCTTAGTGCTTGTGATCCTTTTCATTCTTTCTTGCAGTTACAGAGCAAAATCTGGAAATATTATATATAGTAAGCTGGTGAATATATAGAGGTTACTGGGACAGTAAAGTATTCACAGGGATCAAATAAATAGCCTGTCTTTTAAGGCCAAAATTAAATCATACTAAGAACACTTGGCACAGTTTTCTTTTTCCTTGAGTAGGGGTGGTGCTGAAGTGATTCACTGGAAGTTTTACCTCTTCTTAGCCTGTAAAGGGTAAAAATGTGCACTTGGGAACATCAGTGCCTAAGAATGAGAACTCAAGGACCGTTTGTTCTCTAAAACAACCTTGGGGTATCAGTGTTTCAAGGCACAGTAGAGTGTATAGGTGCTCCTGCTCCAGTCTCCTGGAGGTGGAAGGTGTGTGCTCCAGAAGCTCCACAGCGCTGTGGGTCAGGTCCAAGTCTTCTGCATATCTTCTCCTGAATGATGTGTGCATGTTGAAGCCCACATGTCTGCTTTTAAGTAGAGAAATGGCAATTGTGTTTGCTAGCAACTGTCTGCTGCATATGTGTTCCATGATTATTTTTTTATGGAGGCTCACGGTTGTCTTTTAATGTAGCTGACTTTTGTCTGAACAGGACTTTATTGGCTACAGGATAGATGTAGAAGAAGACTTCTTTCAAGTCTTCTATGTCAGTGGAAACGCAGTCATGTTAGCTATGCTGTCATTAAAAAACAAACTCACAGAAAGCATAACCTTAGGAAACATGAGTTGCTACTACACCCGCTAACACTTCAGCCTGTTGACTTTCTCACGCTGCCTGTCTTTCGGCAACATGTTGTGTTGCAAAGCTGGAGGCTGCTGGCCTCAATGCAGACTCTCCAATTTACATTCTGGTCATACTGTGGCGTTTCATAACCCCACTTGAGCTTCTCCCTGGCTTCCCAACAGCTCTGCCGGCTGACACTGCACAGGGACCTCCAGGGCGAGGGAAAGGGCCTGGGAATCCCAGGGAACAAGAGAAGCAGCCAAGAGTCCTTGCTAAAAGAGGCTGTCAGAACAGGATGCAGCACTGGCCTGAGAAGTGGTGTAAGCTGGTGCTGGGTGAGTAGGCTGTTGCACAGGGGTTTTAGGCAGGTGTCTGGACTGAAAGGGAGGATTGGAGCCACTGTGTTGGGTAGTTCTTACCTACAGCATGGGAAAGGATTGCGAGTGCGTAGGGAAAGCAGGTGAAAAATACCATGGATCTCAGTGTATGGTCAGAGTTTCCATAAATGCTTTAAGAGCTAAACCCTTTCAGATATCTGTCCTCTAGTTTGGAGCAACCGACAAATGGCCTGTACAATACAATGAGTTCTTAAGAATTGATTGCTTACAAGTTCCTCAAAACATTGACATATCTGAATACTTGCTGTCTTTTTAATATTAGCACTACTTCTAATTTTGTTTCATGAGCCCTTGCCTCAATAAAGTACTCTGAGTTAATGCCTCACGTTGAAAGAAGACCTGCCTGGCACCGCTGAGACCCCACGCCGGAGCAGCCCAGGCTGTGGGACAGATCTGGCACCATGCTGTGGTGTGCAACCTTGCGTCACTGCTGTGAGGTGGAGAGAGAAATTTCACTTTACTAACTTTCATGTTTTGTATTGTAGCCATGAGACGCAGACGACCTGCTGGGATCATCCCAAGATGACTGAGCTTTACCAGTCATTAGGTAAGACATCTCTACCAGATGTTTGGTGCTGGTTTTTTGTTTTTTTTCCCAATCAAATGAATTGTTAGGGCAAAGATTTTCAAGGAAGTAAACCAAAATTAAATGAAAGAGAGAGGCAATGATTTTACCAAGGTTAAAATTTTCTTCAAGGGAAATATCTAAGGCATAGTGACACATTTCAAACATGCAGTAGAAAAAAATGGTATTTCAATTAGCACATTTGCAATGTGCACTGGGTTTACAGAGTAATTTGGGTGTATTGTTGCAAACTCTTACTGAAAGACTGGGGCAGAAGTTGAAAAAAAATCCTGAATCCTGTCTAATCTACTTTACAAAAGGCACATGAAAAAATCAAACCAAGCTGCTGTTAATGTTGACTTTCGGATGGTGGGAAGCCAATTGAAGCAATTTGCCAAACTGTGTTACCACTGCTTTATTTTTAAAGCACTTTCAATACTTAGAAGGCATAGCAGCTGTCATGATGTCATTTTGAATACCCAAATTGCATGCTTATTATGACTTCAGATGTGCCTCTCTGGTGGAGGGGTTTTTTTTTTTCATTTTTTAGCAGCTTTGAAATTTATTAACAGAAGCACATCTATAAGATAAAATAGGTTAATCTATGCTCTAGTGTAGGCTGCTTGGCAGGCCATTTAATAGCTAACTCTTTGCTTTTAATGGTTCTGTTAATAAATAATAGAGGGTATAATAAAAATTAAGCTATTTTGCTGAAAGAAATATCAGTAAATATGCTGCATTCATAAAGGAAACGGTTATGTCTGTACAGCACATGTACATAAACCAGCTTTGGACGAGCCAGCTTGAGCACTAGGACAGGCAAATCTAGCATTCAGTGCAGGCTTATTTGCCATGGTGAAAAATACCTTTAATTATCACCTGCTAAATTTTAGTTTAGCTGCTGAAAACAGTCTAATTATGCCAGTGTAATCTATTTCAAGCAGAGTCAGGTATCTCTATGGTGCTCTGCAGTTAAAGGCATGCTAAAAATATTTTAGAAAAGTGATATAATAAAATGAAATGAGACAGTATGAAGCTTTTTTTCCTTATAGTATTAGCAGTGTGACAGGAGTTTGTTTAAAAATTAACCAGAATGCAGCTCTGTATGCCAAAAAGGGGCATAAGATGTATAAGTTCAGGCTAACCAAATGCAAAAGCAGACAAGTATTGACTTGCCATTTAATTATAACGCATTGCCCCATTTGTCTCCTTCATATTTTCTGCTCTTAAAGTGAGTGGTTTAAAAGTTTCAGGACAAATAGTAATTGTACATGCAGACATCTCTTTAATGCAGGTAGGTCTTCAAACAGTTACCTGTTAATTGAACTGCACTCTGACTCCGCAGCCGCCTTCGATCTGCAGATTGCATGATATTTCTGATACTGGTGTTGGTCAGACCTAAAGTCCTGCTCTAACTGCTTTTCTTTTGCTAGTTCCCTGTTTCAGCTAGACTACTCTTGAATATCAAGAAGTGAAAAGGTAATAAGGGAGAAAAGTGTCCTGATAGATTCAGGTCAGCAGTTCAGAAGATGTGTGACTGCTGAAGTCAGTTTGCATTTAGTTTAACTGAGTTTTATCGCTGTGAGTATCTCCCAAATGTCAGGAGTTTAAGATAGCCTTATTTTCTACTGCATAAAGAAGGAACATGTTCAGGCAGATTTTGTTTCTTACTTACTTGTGAGCTTGCTTTTTCTCCTGCCATTTTCCTTTTCAGGAGCAAGTAAAAAGGGCCAGAAAAGCAGTCCTCTGTCTGGCTGGTTTTATTTCTTTTAGAGTTGAGACCAATTACTCATTAATATGAAAGCAACATTGATTTTAGCAAAGTATGCATAATATTTATTTTTATGAGTAAACTGAGGTGTTCATATGCTCATAAAGAGACTAGACAAGGTGACTCTTTTTGTACTGCCACATGGGTGAAGCTTTGATGAAAGTGCTACTGAATAACCCACCGATTTATTTTATTTTTGTACTGGGTGTAATCATCGTTGCCTAACTCTCACACAAAGTGCATAACACAAGTATAACCCGTTTAGTCTTGAACAGAACCCTTGATGTATTTTCAGTGCTTTGCTTTGCCTCAGGTCAAAATGGTAATAATGGGATGTTTGAAGTCTTTTCAGACTGTTCAGTAATATATTATCTGAGAAGATGTTATTAAAGTCGATTTTGTCTTGCATACTCATTAGATCCTATTATTTTACCCCACATTAGGATCCACATTTTGTTTCTAATTCATGTAAAGAAGCTAGTAAAGAGCTTAGTATGTATGCATTTTAAAAATCTGGTAGAAAGCATGAATTTGGCAAGCCGGGTAAATGTAAAAAAGTGAGACCAAGTACATCAATGCTGTCAGAGTTTTCATTTCCATTTTCCAACTCCTACACTTAGCCAGTAGGGAATAATTGTGCTATACATGCCAGTATATAATAATTTTCTCTGGGATGCTTATGTCTATTTTAAATTCTTACAAATTACTGAAAGCTTAATTTTTTGAAGTGAATGAGGAAGGTGAATCCTGGCACAAGGTAACATTTCTTATCTGCCTATGTCTTTGAGACACAAGAGACACTTTCCTAAGAAAGAGAAGTAATATTAGTTTTAATCTTCACATATCCTATTCACACACCTGCAAATTGTTGCATTATGTTTTGCTAAAATAGGTTCATTTCAAGTGTCAGACTCACTGGTTCATCTTTCTGTCTTTAGAGACCTGTGTATTTACGAAAATGAAGCTTATTTGGGAGCATTATTTTCTACTAATAGAAGAAGGTAGAAATGTGCTGTGTACACTTTTTCCTGATCAGGTTGTTGGTCAAGGAAGTCCTGTAATCTCTTCAATAGGAACTGCATCAGAGACACCAGGGAGAGAACCCACAGGAAGAAATTATAAAATAATCTGCCTGTGAAGGAAATATTCTCAAATTCTCTTGGAGCTCATTTGCTCAAACATAGCTGGTTATAAAGATACTTGTAATAACTGTGAAATACTTTATTTGAAATTTTATGTGTATATGTATCAGAAATTTCCAACTGGTAGTTCTTTTTAAAAGAAGCTCTTTCTTTTAAGATACTAAAATGCTTGCTCCTGACTGCTCTTTATTATTTAAACAACCTAGCATTTTATCAGTTTTAATGAAGCGTCTACTCCTTACTCAAGTTCAGCAGTTTTCACTCTTCATATAAAGTTATGGCTACTTAAAGTTTCATAATAAGCTGTCCATATTGAATTACTTCATTGTTGTGTAATGTTCAGTGGCAGCAGGTAGTATATATTGGTATAGAGTAAATAAGAAGGAATCATATAAATTAAGAATATAGAGAAGAAATAAATGCTGAAATAGGAGAGGGAGTAAAAATTGTTGATATGGGAATTTCAAAGGTTCAGAGGCTGACAGATATCCCCTGGTTTGTATTTACACCATTACAAACCATTCCTGTTTTCTTCTGACTTCCCTCTGAAGGTCCTCAAAGTACCAAGAACTGTTGCAGCTGCTTTTCTTTCCAAAAGTAGTTCCTCTGCAGCAGATCTGCTGGTTTTACATTGTTCTTTTACAGCCCCCTTACAAATTTTCTCATCCTTCATGATGACTCCAGGGCGTCACTGAGAAGTGAACTTGGGTTATTTCACTGTCTTGGAGACCAGGACCTTTGGGTGGGGGGGAAAGACAGGAAGAGCAGGAATCATAAAGTTGTGTGGGTTTGCTCAATTTTTTTCAAATTATCTTCTGAGAGTGATCATTTAATGTCAGGCAATTTAGCTCTAATACTAATATTTTGCCTTTAAGCTGAAAGTTACTCCAAACCTTTCCTATGATGGCCCAGGAGGAGTTGGCCTGTCATGCCATACTGTAATTGTCCTTCTCCTCTAGCCTTCCCGTGCCATGTCAGTACCAGTGTCCTCAAGGTGCAGTGGTGTCACCATGAGCAGTAATTGCAGTAGCAGGGTGCAGTCAGAAATGTTCTTTATCAATCCTAATTCACCAAGGCAAGACGAGAGTGTGAAAACCATGCTCACCCTTGCTGGCTGCAGTGCACTGGTGGCAGCTCTCTATTTAAATTGGAGGGATATGGGGCAGTTCTCTGTGGGTTATGTGAAAGAAATGTCAGAATTGCTTAACACGAGGTGGGAGGATGCTGGAAGGCACCTCTGAGCCTTCTCAGGGCTTCCAGCAGCAGCTGCCCTGTTGGTCTTGTGGCTGGCCACTCTTGTGCAGCAGTGTGAGCTTCTAACTCCCAGTGACCAAGGCTGATAAACTTCATCCTTTTTGGTTTGTGTATTTTGATTTGTCCTTCTGAAATACTCCCTGAAGAGCCTACACTGCCCCTCACTGCCATTATAATTTTTATTAGCAAATACTAAACCATGTATCTGTTACGAGTTTTTATTCATATTCAACTAATTGTTTTTCATGTTTGTACTAGTAAGACCCATGCCTATTTCACACATCAGTTGTTTGATTCCTGCTGAAATGCAGTGAGATGATACAATCGGCCTTTCTCTAAAGGTTGCTTATTCACTAATGTCCTTTTCAAGCTCATTTCAGAAAATAGGGTTGGTTGGATAGAAGCCAGACCTAGAGGAAGTCATCTTTCTAACTGTGTGATGGCATCCTGTGCAGCATACCCCTAACAGACAGTAAATGCAACTATGGCAGAGGGGTAGAACTAGGGTGGCAGAAGTTAACCTTGCATCCCTTGGAAAAGAAAGCATGGGTGTATTGGCAGTGAAGGAGGCTCTTCTACAGAGAGTGTTGCTCTGTTAGAGAATAGGTGACCAGTATGGGAGAATTTTGCTTAGGATAGTGGCACTCTTGGTTTGCAAATGGACACCTTTTATTATTATTTTCTGAAATCATTTGTAATTTATTTATTTTAGAATTTTCCAGTATGGCTACTTCTGATCTAGAGTACATAAGAGGTTTCTGAACTTTCTGACTGCAAACTCCACTCAAATCCCAACTCTATAATGGGGTGTAACTCAGGTGTACATCATATCCCTTCTTACACTTCTGGGTTTGCAGGCTGAAGAAAAGCCATTACATGCTAAAACTCCCCAGGGTCATGTCAGTTGGTCTCGTTACAGGGATGCTGGCACATGCTGTGGTGTTCAGCCACTGGGTGGAGATGCCATCAGTAGCATTGTGGTGCCCTGGGTACCTCCCACTTGCTAATTTGCAGAGACTCTGTTGGCTTTTTCACTTAGTGGACAGGTCCAGTACAACATGCTGGGTCGCTTCATGGAGAGTGGTTAAGCTGTATGTATAAAAACAGTTTACTGTTATTTATTGTCAAAGCAGTGTAGATGATAGCATTAATTATTGTTATAATAAAAGTCAATGGCTGAGACTCAACTGATACTAAGCAGTGTTACTTGATTAATTTCTTTCCTTTGTGCATTTGTCTCATTTGCATTTTAAAATTACAATTCCTAAAGAGGCAATATATGTCACTGTAGGGCATCGTTAAAAGATTTATATGCAGGTTTTGGACAGCAGGAGGAAAGCCAACATTCTTATCAGCTGGTCAGGAAATCTCAGCTGTATTGAAACAATGTGAGATGAAGCTTCTTGAAAAGTCAAGAGTGCTGTTAATGTCTGATGTAACATGGAAAGCTGGCTGGTAGTGGAATTATGGTCTATTCAGGACTGTCCAGTTAACAGTTTTTAACCCCTGTCAGGTAGGCATTGTCAGAGACAACAGTGACATGTAATTCTCAAAATAGGTTATCCACAGGCAGTGTATTTATGAACAGTCCATGAGCATGTCACAAGCTATGGTTGAGTAAGACTTCCAGGTTTTCAGGTACATCACTCTAGGTTCACATTCTCTTTCCTTGCACCTGAGAGTAAAAAAACCGTCAGAACTCTGTAAATCTTACCAACTGAAGATGAGGATTTGACCTGATGCCATCTAATTTCTTTTAAAGAATTTAGTCGTTAACTTGCTACATTTTACTCATACCACCTGAAGCATGTAAGCTGCTCATTTCAGTTAGATAGTGTCCAGACACTGAGATAATTGCTGTCCATAGAACCAAGTGAAATGTGTGTGTTTTGTCCTCAATTTAAAATGCAATTACAATAATATTCACAATAATGTAAACAAGAAACCCCCTTTAATGTAAGAAAAAATGTAGAAAGGACTTCATGAAATGCCTTCAGATTACATTGGGGGAGAGATAATTTATGAACAGCCTTTGACAGAGCTTTTAAACACTCAGTGAGATTAGTCTTTCATACAGGATAG
Source organism: Atrichornis clamosus (assembly GCA_013400975.1). Classification (NCBI taxonomy): domain Eukaryota; kingdom Metazoa; phylum Chordata; class Aves; order Passeriformes; family Menuridae; genus Atrichornis; species Atrichornis clamosus. Next base: position 90,256 of record WBMZ01013084.1, read on the forward strand.
TTATCAAATGGAACGTCCCAGTCACTCAGCACTCTCAGCAGCTGCAGCATGGAAACCAGTTTTACGAACCACCATGGAAAGCAGTTCAGTTATAACACCTTAATGTTGTCTGAGTTATAGATGTTGCTCCTTAAGAATAAAAACAAATACCCCTTCATGCTGGATGCTAAACCTCTTCTTAAATAGGTTATTTTAAAAACCTTACTGGTTTTATTTTTTATTGCTTGTAGTTATTTGCTAAGCTGTTTTATGCACTAAGACTCAAGAGCATGAGAATCCGTTTTTCCTCTTAAAATAATAGTCATATCCTAATGTAAAATCGGGAATTTAGCAAGGGAGGATTTAAAAAGAAACAAACTACAATATTTTATGTGTCAGTAGTGAGTGGGACATTGCGGCAGGTGGTTTGAATCACTGACCACTTCTGAAATGAGTGGGTTTTTTACCTGATTATTCACTAGCAAAAGGATCTGCTAGGTGTAATTGCAGGTGTTTCTAGAATAGTGTAGAAATAGAACATAGCCCTTATGTTTTGAGATTTCTCTCAACATGCAGAATTATGCAGAAAATGTTAGAATTTAATTATTTGATCATCTCTCCACAATATTTCTGATTTGAGTTATTGCTATCAGCAGTCTGAAGTCCCCTTCCTTGAAGCTGCATTTGTAATAAGAACACTAGTTATTGTTCACTGTTACCATATTGCTGTATAGAGAAAGATATATATTCACTTGAACAGAGAGGTCATTCACGGCTGAGTGATGGGAAAGTCATGGTTTCTCCTTGCTCTGGGATGTAAATATGTCACCAAATACTCCCTCATGATCCTTTCTTCTGTCTGTTCCTTTCCAGGGGCCAGGTGACCTCTTCCACTGCATCGTTGTTTCAGACCACAAACAGATTATGCTCTTGGGCATTTAACATTCTTTTGTTCAAAGCTTGGAAGTTGCCTTCTGAGCAAAGAGGAGAGGGAGTATTGTTAAACAACTTGCAAAGGTTTCACTGTACAGCAAGGGCTTTTCAGCCCTCTGACCGCCCCATTCAGATGGTGAGGCGGTGCATACTTTCTAGGAGTGGGAGGAAGGGCCTGGAGGAACACTTGTGTGGTACACTGAGCTCCTCAAACTGCTCCGAGATGATAAAAGCTTTGGAATCAAGGCTTGGTGGGTCCTGACTCTTCTAGTGGGCTCTGTGGAAGTGCAGAAAGCATCTTTTTTTTTCCCTTAGGACCCAAGAAGCAAAAGAGAAAACCCCAGAACACAGGGAAGGAGGAAGTGCTGGTGTTTTCAAAGGCTTTCGGAAGGTTGCTGGTGCTTGAACCTCCTTTCCTCTCCTCTGCCTGTTCCTGACAGGAGCAGCTGGCTTGTGACCAGGCAGTGTCTCCGTGCTGCCTCTCTCGAGGTCCCCCACTCGCTGTTAGGGGTCGCTTTGTGTCCAGCCCTCCCTAGCCCAGGGACCAAGTCTGATTCCCTGCAGTCTTATGTTCTATGGTTCATTTTAATGGGGTCTCATTCAACAATGGAAATGTTTTGAACCCAGTTAGGAGAGGCCTGGGCTCCTTTCATTGCTACACAGAGCAACACATTTGTTCAGCAGGAGCTCCAGGGGAGGAAGGACACCACTGGCAATTCCATAGGCATAGGGAGAGGAAAAGCAAAATCACTAAGATCAGTGACCTTACGTGACTGTCACCACCTGGTAAGAGAGCTGTCCATCAGGAGGCATGGAGATGATGGCATAAGGAAGACAGAGGTGTGCAGCTGGCACAGGGACAGTGACTGGGCACGGGCTAATGCTGGTGGCAGCAGCGAAGGTGGCAGTGGAGGTGTGCGACGGCTACGCTTGGCCTTGGCATGCACAGCCAAAGGATCAGCATTGCTGCTGTCCCAAAACCTGAGATGAGGGCTCCAAAACGAGCACCTGACATTGCTGCTTCATCATTTAGAGCAGATGCTTCTTGGCAGCAATGTCGTTAAGGTTGATAATAAATTCAGTGTGTATTACATATACAGGGAAATAGATGTAAACTGTAGCACTTCTAGGATTAAATGTCTTCATGGATTGTACTTTCTGCCTTGATCAAGGCCTGAAATATGCATATATATTTACTCACATTTCTGAAAATTTCAATAATAGATAAGTGTTTTTCAGAGTACTCAAGGAGAATTTGAGGAAAGCTTCTTCATTTTGTCAAATGCTAGCCATAGTATTCTTTTCCAGAATGCAAGTGCAAATTTGCAACAAGGGTACAAAATGTAACTGAAGTCATGGTGTGTTTGTGAGAGACTGCTTTATTAATTTCCATTTAAGACAAATTAAGTTGCTTTATTTAAACTTCTCACTGTATTCTACACCACATAAAGGACCTATCAGGATGATTGTGAGAGACAGAGCTGGCAGGAGCAATATGCAGGAGGAGTGCACATTAAAAAGGTGTATGAACAGTGCAAAGATAAAGAAATTATATACAAAGCTGAAACTTTCTTTTCTCTTTTAAGACGTGTTTCAGAAACATTCCACAGCTTTTATTAAGGTATACAAAGCTACTGAATTATCATACCTAATATTATTCATTCAGAACAGCTTAATTAAAATTAGTGTAATTGAGACTATATTCCCTCTGCTACCTATACCTGTACAGCATTATAAATGATGTTGGGATAGTCATACCCAAGCTACCACATTTCAAACAGCTTTATAGCACCTCAGCTCGTATGCCAGCACAGAACTGTTTTGTGTTTCCCTGTTTTTCATCTTACTCTTTGTCTAAGAGTCTGCCAGGCTGGAAGGCAGCTTATTGAGCTCGATGGACCTTTATTTTGAGCCACTACATTTTTTTTCCCTAATGTTCTTTTTATATTTACATTGTAGTTAACATTTTCTAAACACTTTTCAATCAGTAATTTCTTAGGCTCCATGGGTTTCATCAGTAAATGAAATGCACTCAGTAGTGTTGTCGAATGTTGAAACTGGCTGGCACGAGCTGTGTATTTTTGTGCTGGAAAACCCTTAAGTTGCAAGATGCCAAGTGATCTCTTGGGAGTGATCCCTAGGCTGCACAGGAGTGTCTGTGGCGAGGAATTAGTTGGGCCTGTGACAGGGTCAAGAGCGTGCATCTGTTTTTTCAGTGGTGGGGTGAGTGCCCTGTAGCACACGAGCCACTCCTCGGCTCCCAGTGCAGCCTGCAGCAGTGCCCCTTGGGAACCAGCTTCTCTGCTCTGCTTTGGTGTGTCTTTGTCCCCACAGTGTCCCGGGAGGTTCTGCAAACTATTCAGTGGGGACTTGTGCTGATGTCCTTATTTTGTTAAACGTATGAGGACAGCTCTAGCAATAGTTGTGCCAGACAGTTCCTAACCGGGTGCATTCCCTGTCACGCTGCCGCAGCCCGCTGGCTCCCTGCCGTTCTGCAGGTGGGAACCTGGGAACTCACCTGGCTGGGTGAGCTGGCTTCTTTCCAGGAAGGCTCTGCATCTCCGGGCACGACTGGGGCCTGCTGGTGAAAGCACAGAAGTTTAATTGGAATTTTTTAAAAGTTTTTTGTTTTAGCAGTAGCTGAGAATTGCCTGTTTTTTCCTGGACAGAGCTCTTCCCTTGGGACTGCCTGCACACAGCCTGGCTGGTGCATTAGGCAGGCAAGGAGGAGTTTCAGGGTCTTCTCTCCCTCACAGTGTCTTTGGTTAGAAAAGCTCTTCGGTATTTTCAGACACACTGCTACAATCACTGATGTCCTTTCAAGTGCTCTTTAGTTCAGTGCCTTTGAACAAAAGGAAGTAACACTTCAGGACTCAGTGTTTTCTTTTTGGATGGTTGATTGTCAGGATTTGAGGGCTTTAGCTCAGTGAAGTTTCTAACCTACTTCTTTTTACCCATCTGTTCTTTTAACCAACAATTACAATCTTGTAGTTCAATCTAACAACGCCTTTGTGAGTGTGGTTATTTGTAAGGTGTAAAGCTGATCTTTTATTTTTTATTGCCCTCCTGCAGCTGACCTGAACAACGTCAGGTTCTCGGCGTACAGGACTGCCATGAAGCTGCGCAGGCTGCAGAAAGCCCTCTGCTGTAAGTATCTGCCTGTGCCTCACCCGCTGCTGGGAGGGCTTTGTGACCAACACACCAGTTTATTCACAGCCTTCAGAAGCAGGGTAACACTGCCACACATACCCCCAGCTCTGCCTGGTGCATGGAAACCTCTCACTTGAAGGGTCTTCTGCTGCCTGTGGTTTGCATGATCCTTACAAAACCAGAGTGCTAGGTGGTCTGCAGGTCTGTCCCATGTAAGACAAAGCAGCAATTCAGAAATAAAACTTAGCATCTCCTACATATTTCTTATCTTTATGCTCTTTAGCAGGGTATTTTCACTGTCTCATGTCCTGTGCCATGTCACCATGCCATGGCCCATGTCAGCCACAGCTTTGCTGCCAAAAGGAACACAGCTGTACTGTGTTGGGAGCAGCGAGAGCTCGGGTGAAATAATCACTCCAGAGCTGGAGTTGCTAATAGTTTGTTAAGTTGAATCTTGAACCCTGAGGGGTTATTGCCTTTAAATGAGATAATCACAATAAACACTTAGCTTCATTTTCCCCTGACTTTCAGTTGTGTTGAGAAGTCTCTCATCAGCTATACATTAGTGATGTGCATGTTCCAACATTTTAATTCTCCCAACTGCTGAATGTTATTCTACTTTTCACTGGAGTTACATTTCCTTTTCAGCTTATTGTAACCTGATAGCTAAATCATTTACTCAGAGTTTTCTTGGTAGATCAGTCAGTTGCCAAAGCAAGCAGTTTATTAGGCAGTCCAATTGGGAGGATTATTAAAATATTTTAACATTCACTATTTGGCATTTAATTACAGGGTTAAATTTCTGACACAGTTGCAAATGTCTCAACTGTTGATTTATCTCAAGTTGGATTTGTGCTCACATGCTTTCTGGAACTGTGTCAAACCTCGGTATTTTTGAGCATGTTTACTTTTAGGCTTATAATCATGGGTGAATTCTGCTAAAGAAGAGACTTAATTTCTGAATGTATAAAAAAATAGGGAAAAAATGGAAAAAGTAAATGGTAAGTGAAGAGTCTTTTAACATAATGAAAGATTTCAACATAAATGCAGTGACAAAGAAGGAATTATGATGGTCAGAAATACAATCTTTCCATGCTGTAGCACTTCTGCCACACTCACTGTGGAAACATGGTATAAAATAACTGGAGTGACATGCAGTGAAAAGTATTCATAATCAGTGCAGGACTGAAGGAAGCAAAAATTTTTTGAGTTAGCTAGCGCTAGTGCATAAGTGTAACTTGTAACAGGTTTTTATGACTGAAAGTGCAAAACCTTGCATCTCATTTTATCTGTATTAAAAGCATAGAATATCCTGAGTTGGAAGGAACTCACGAGTATCATCCAAGTCTAACTCATGACCCTGCACAGGGCAGCCCTAAGAATCCCATAATGTGCTAGAGAGCGTTGTCCAGATGCTTTCTGAACTCTGTCAGGCTTGTTGCTGTGACCACTTTCCTGGGGAGCCTGTTCCAGTGCCCAAACACCCTCTGTGAAGATCCTTTCCTGGTATCCAACGTACACCTCCGCTGACACAACTTCAGGCCATTCCCTCGGGTCCTGTCACTGTCACCACAGAGCAGAGATCAGAGCCTGCCCCTCCTCTTCCCCTCAGGAGGAAGTTGCAACTGCAGTGAGGTCTCCCCTCAGTCTCCTCCAGGCTGAACAGACCAAGTGCCCTCAGCCACTCCTCACACGGCTTCTCCTCAAGGCCCTTCACCGTCTTTGTTGCCCTCCTTTGGACACTCTCACAGCTCAGTGTCTTTTTTGTATTGTGGTTCCCAAAACTGCCCCCAGCACTCGAGGTGAGGCCTCCCCAGTGCAGAGCAGAGCGGGACAATCCCCTCCCTTGCCCGGCTGGCCATGCTGGGCCTGATGCCCCCCAGGACACCGTTTGCTCTCCTGGCAGCCACGGGGCACTGCTGACTCATATTCAACTTGACATCAACCAGGACCCCCAGGTCGTTTTCCACAGTGCTGCTTTTCAGCATCTGATTCCATTGCTGCACATTAGCTGAAAAAGAGAAGTGACAATAGGTGAGAGAAACAACTCTGCAGACACCAAGGTCAGTGCAGAAGAAGGGGGATCAAGGCACCAGAGCTGAGATTCCCCTGCTGCCTGCGGTGCAGAGCACAGTGAGGCAGCTGTGCCTCTGCCATCCATAGAGTTCCACGGTGGAGCAAATATCCACCTGCAGCCTGTGGAAGACCCCATGCCAGAGCAGATGGATGCCTGAAGGAGACTGTGAGCCCTGTGAAGCCCGCGCTGGAGCAGGCTCATGGCAGGAGCTGTGGACTTGTGGAGAGGAGCCCATGCTGGAGCAGGTTTGCTGGCAGCACTGTCTGTTCTGAAGGACTGCGTCCTGTGGGAGGGACCCACACTGGAGCAGTTTGTGAAGAGTTGCAGCCCGTGGGAAGAACTCATGTTGGAGCAGTTTGTGGAGGATTGTCTCCCGTGGGAGGGACTGCACACTGGAGCAGGGGAAGAGTGTGAGGAATCCTCCCATTGAGGAGGAAGCAGCAGCAGAAACAACATGTGATGACCTGACCTCAGCCCCCATTTCCCTGTTGCTGCTACAGGGGAGGAGGTAGAGAATTTGGGAGTGAAGTTGACCCTGGGAAGAAGGGATGGGTTGGGGAGTGTGTTTTAAGATTTAAGATTTATTTCTCATTATCCTGCTCTGTTTTGATTGGTAATAAATTCAGTTGATTCCCCCAAGTTGGATCTGTTCTGCCCGTGACTCAGTAACTGGTGAGTGATGTCTCCCTGTCCTTATCTCGACCCATGAGCTTTCAATATGTTTTCCCTCCCCTGTTCAGCTGAGCAAGCTGAAGACAGTTCATCTCTTGATGTTACATTTAGGTAGATTTTCAGAGAATTGATGCTTTCAGAGACATGCAGTGGTGCTTACACTGATTACTCTAGCACATTCTTCATACTTGTATCTAAGGAGAAGTATTTAAGGAATTTGGTTAGCAGGCTTTGTTCTTGCAAATATTTTTGCCTGGAGACACTATCATTGTATTTGTGTATTCTATCATTTCAGTGTCACTCGTGAACTCAGTTTAATTAGATTTTTTTTTAAAACCTCAACTCATTACAAAATTCTTTTTTTGCATTTTGGCACTAGTAGCATTAGAGCACAGTGCTGGGTTTCAGGGCTCCTACACAAAGCAAAAATCCTTTCAACTCTTTATTTCAGTTTTAAAATTGCAGGAGTTTATATATATATATATGTATATACTTTTATATATATATATA